>SHCU01000008.1:834647-851357 GCA_004307685.1 Ceratina australensis
TTATCGTCAAGCTTCATGTTTGATATCGCACATTCTGAAAACTTCTGCCGGGTAACATTTACAAAATCGTTTTACCGCCCAGAAATTGATCGGGTTATGAATTTCTATTTCGCTCGTAAAAGTTGCCGTACAAGTCTTCGATATAGCGATTCACATTTTTCTATTAGTTTCTTTCGTACTTTCCAACTGTTTGAAACAATTGGAATAACAGGCAAGAAACGAATAACGTGGGGCCAGGTGGAAGAGGGTGTCCCGTGTTCAGGAAGGGAGTAGCAGGGAGTTGTGTACGATGCACCTAGCTGCAGCTATTCTAGCGGAGAGCGATAAGGCCGGCGAAAACGGGTGGCCGTAGCCCGTAAATATCGAGGCGAGGTGCTGGCCAACCCCTCTGTGTTACCCTCTACTGCTGCCCTCCCGTTCGCTTCGCCTCTAACGTGGTTTATCGCCCGTATCGGAAGTCGCGGAATCAGAGTCTCGCCAATTGTTTTACGGTGCGCCACCGTGTCCTTTCGTTTAACCCGGATCCCCGAGGCTCGTTCCGGTTTCGACAACAAGTTAAGACGGTCGTATCTCGAATCGCTGGTATCCGGTTTTCCCGGGCAACGTGCGAAACCAAGATTCATCGACGGTTACTTTACATTCCTTGATCAGCAGACTGCGAATTTTTACGTACAATTTTATTCAAGCGTATTTTAAGAAATTTAATTTTCTCCTCTTATCATTTTACGATTTGAAGTCGTTTCGCGTGCAAATTAAAATTGTACAAAAATGTGTTTTAATTATAAATTGTGAAATGAATTAAGAACGGTACGAAAACTGTTTCAGAGATCGAACGATAAAGTCGACAGTTTTTCCTGTAATATATGACTGTACATCGAACGTTTGTTGCACCGTTTGTGGTTTAATGGTCGTCACTTTCTCCGGTGACGTCGTTAATCATGGATCGGCGGCGTCATCGCGAGAGGGCGGACAGCTCGTATAAGGTGTTTCAAGTTAAGGCTAAGGAGTGTCTAGAACACGCGTCCGTTTTGTCCGCGACTGATCAGATATCGATCTCGATAATTGAATCGGCCGATCGGGGTATCCCGCGGCGCGCGATACGATTCCTACCAAAGGTGGACCTTTTCCTTTGTATTTATCGCCGTGATCTCTGTGAACGCACCTTCGCGATAAAATGAGACTGCAGAAATTAGATTCCTTATGGTATCTGTATCATTTCATTCACCGAATCACGTTTAAAATTGATTCGTCGATATTTTTCGTTAAGAATTTTAATATTCGTCATCGAACTACGAACTTCGTGTAGTATAAAAAATATAAAAGAACACCAGAAGTCAAGTGCTCGTCACATGATCGCATGATGAAAATAAGTTGTCTCATTTCCTATTTCGAATTGATGTCGCGAAGCTTTAATTAGCATAGAAATCTGATCTGGTTACAATGCCATCTCGTCGATGTAAATTGATTGATCGAACCATGAAACAGGCATAATTACGTGCATTGCCGATTAACACAATTAGGGAATACGAGTTTAGGCAAACGGAATGCCATTACGATAGTCGTCGCGAGAGGGAGCGAACGCGTGAAGGCTTAACAAGAATCGCGTACGATGGAAACGTTTATCTCGTCGCGAATCGATCGAAGTGGCTCTCGTTGGTGCGGCTTAATTAAATTTGCCCGGTTATCTCCGATCAAGACCCGTACCCGGTACCGTGGACGCGCGGCTGTTCGCCGCTGCACGCAGCGCGTAGTGCGTAAACTTACGAACACCCGCGACGCGCTGCCTCCTCGGCCCGTCAGGACTCATTAATTGAGAAATTAATCCCCGGTAATTGTGCCTCTTGCCTGTCGCTCTGCCAACCCATTCGAAGTAACGTAGGATTGTCGTCGCGTGTAACAATCTCCACGAGAGACGAGGGAAAATCGGTGCCATGCCGTTCTAATCTGTTATCTGAACCTCTTAATTGTGATTCGGTTAATACGTGTAAAGATAAGAGTTCACGTTCTCAACGTGAATCAGGCTGGTTCATCTACGTGAGAACGGGAAAATACGAACTGTTGCATCGCAACGCATCGCGCGAACGTCTTATCGTAGCTAAGTTGACGATTTTGTTATTTACTCGAAACGTATGGATCTCATAGATACGTTTTGCGCGGAGATACGAATCTACGCGTTCTCATCGCAAATCACTTACACGGCCGTCTCGATACGCGGGTACAGATAAGTATGCGTGCGTATAACTATCGAGCGGCGTGAGTAAGGCCGGCGCAATGCGGTCGGACAGGAAGAAGGATTCCGCCGCGGCGTCGGATCGCTTGATACCCCGCTCGTTTTTCGACGCTTATCTTTCGTCCCGCAGGATTATTGAAAGGTTTCTCTCGCGTGCGTTACTCCCTCGTCGCGATTTATATTTCCCGTACAGGCGTTAAACAAACCCCGGGCTCGTCATTATCGCGAAGAGAAATTTGCCAAACAGAAGAGAAGATTTTCGACCCGGAGATAAAAGGAAAAACGAGGGAAGAATTATTTATTGATATTATTAGTCGCGAGGCCTTTGGTCCGCGGACAGATATTCGTATAAGGGAATCGTGCATCGATATCGAGGCGTGATAACCAGCTGGCGACGAATGAGAGAACGAGTACGGACACGGCTCGTCCATTACCGCTTAAGAAAGTCTCAACGGATCGATGGGAGAGAGCGAAGGTGGGCTCTCTCGCGAAACGACTTAACAGGTATGCCTCCGACGCGACGAGACCGTTGACTCATCGTCCCGTGGCCGGATACTGCGGGAAAAACCGGTATCCACATCGGCCGCGTCTTTATACACTGTTTCTTCTGTAACGAGAAATTTTCTTTCGATTCCTGGAAACGCTTCGTCTATCGATCGTTATACAACCGAGGAGCAGAGATGCGTATCGACGTATCGTATCTCTTCCTAATGACACCCAACGGTAACACAATGCCATGCTACGTCTGTATCCGTAGGAATGAACAATATTTCTACCGCGATTTTGTGTATACCTGTTTCGAGCAAAAGGTGTCCTTTTAAATCCAGGAGGAAAGGAATATCGCTGAATTAATTTAACAACTATTATAAGAAAAGTCAAAACATTAATTCTGGAGAAATTATTAAACTTAGTGAATGATGTTCAGTTAAAATTTGGAAGGTGTCTTTTGAGAAAGGTGTCTTTCGGTAGAAATAGTGTTAAATTTCAGTCGATGTTTAAACGAAGAGTCCGAGTATTCAAATTAACGCGACAATTAGAAGCTAGTCGGCGCCTGCAAGATTGAACGAGTCAATCGGCGAGCAGAGTAATTTAATTCGATTTGCGTGCGCGCGCGCTGAAAGGACGAGAAACTGGTGGTAACTCCCGGCTGATCTTTAAGCAGTATGTTCACGTGGCGGTCGACTCGTTTGATGAGAACCGCCGCCTTGAGAAAAGTCCGCCGGGAATCGGGTGCCAATCAAGGCACGAGAGGCGCCTAAGCGTCAGGAATTTAAGCGATCGCGGTCGTTTCTCCTTACGACCGGCATAACAAGCGTGTGCTAATTACCATCGTCTCCCTTTTTGCCGTTTGGCTGACAATTAGTCTCGTTCCTTGATCCGCCTTTGATTCTTGGCTCTATTAACGATTCATCGACTCGGCGAATAGCCGTTTCATCTTTTCTTCGGTGGAACTGAATGAATTTAAATGATCAGACTGCCTCGCAATACTAATCGAGGTCGAGTTTTACTTTCGACAATCGTCGCGATAGAAACGCTACGCCCTATCAATCTCGCATTAATGGTATTCGCGGGCGAATTCCCCACGGATTTCATTGGTCCTTGTTAGCAAGGATAATTGTCGCGCGAATTGCTTAGCATCGCACGCCGGCCGAATCGGTGATTAGCAGTTGCGGCTGTAGATTCGCGTTTCAGATCGCGTTTGCGACGGCGCTGCTACGTGGTGTGCATCGCGGAACGCCGCCGATCGTTTCTCGAGTGTCGCGTTGCAGATAACGCATTCGAAAGAGTCGAAGCCGGGTTAAACAGTCACCGGTTCTGTAACGATACCGTACCCTTTCATCAGCGTCGAGATTACATTGGTTTAACCCCTTGACATACAATGATGTCTCTGAGACGACATTCATTTTATGTGCCATTGTAGGCTTTGACGTTTCCGAGACGTGAAGAATTGTCTTTGGCTGACACCGAACAATACATAATTACTAAATGCTTTGAGAAGTATCACACATTAAAAAACTATTAAATTATTATTTTATCGTACTAATTAATTATCAACCTTATTGATTGTTATAAAGCAAGGTAAATTTCAAAATACAACGCCCTGTTTCTGAGTTTGTACATGAGTGTTCCCAAATTAAATGGTATCCTATAGGCACGCTGACGAGCATTTTATTTGTATGTCAAGGGGTTAACGTACGATGCCAGGATTCGATATCTGATACGTTCATCGCGTTAAATTCTAAGAGATAAAATTCGCGAGAAGGTAGATGATAGCACGCAGCGTGAAAAGTTTTTTCCTTCGAGTACCATGAACGAACTGATCGGTTTTACAGGGACGGTGGAGCAAGTAGGGGTATACGAATACGCGGGGGGGTTGGACGGTGGGGATTGCGCAGAGGGAGCAAAAAGGGGTGGCCCGTCTTGTCGGACCGGGGGATCTCAGCCGGTATCCCCGTGCATCTGGGAGACGGCTATGCATTTATGCATGTTTTGCGGGTATCGCATGCTTCTTGCCAATAACGCGGCGTTCCACGCGGCACACGACTCGTGGTGCGCCCACCATTTTCTCCTTAGCCGTGGTGCCGTTCCGCGAGAGAGTATCGCGACGCGGCTGTTTTCCCCCCCGGGACGATGGATCCCGAGGCTACGCCGTGATCGAGCTCGAACGCGCGTTAGATTTTGTTGAGAAACGTTGGAAACTTGTGTGTGCACGTTACCCGTTCACGCGAAACTCGTTTCATCATCGCCGGTTGATGGACAAGCGATGTTTTCCGTTGAGCAACATGTGACTCCGACTGATGGAAGGTGTTAGAGTGTTTTGCAATGAAATAACATTTTGCAGTTTCCCAATACCACCGCAATGGAATCGATTCCACGCCCTGTTCCAATACGCATATCATTCCCAAACGAAGGTTGTTTCATCGCTCGCAGATACGCGGTCTACTTACTCTTATTTAGCCGAGATTAATCGTCTCGCGGAACGTATTATCTCGTGATTCCGTTCAATGGCCACGTCGGCGAATCATCTTCTTTTTTTAATCGCGAGACGCAGTCGCCGTCGTCCCGTACGTGACATCTCCGAATCTAAATACATTATGTACGCGCACAGATGAAATATCGGGGAACGCTCTTTGCATTGTGCACGTATACTTGGACGGCGAGCAATACACGTTGCGACCAGTAAAGTCGTAAGTGGGCCCCGTTAATGGCCGGCGCTGTACAAGATAAGGAATTATTGATCGTAAATAATTTTGTAATGTACGCGACGATAATGTTGCAATCGCTGCCTTTATCGACTTGGCATACCAAAGATGCGCGTATCGGACGTAAAAACGTTTTTCGCCCAGCTCTGTTATTCGTCTCTTTGCCCGATAATCCTTTCGAGCGGCTCGCGATCTGTTAAGCTTAATAAGGCGCTCCGATGATCATAGACACCGTGAAAAGTGTGTTCGTCAGGTGACCGTCCTGTCTAATGGTACCTGTGCTCCCTCTATCTCTTTGTATACTTGTTTCGCGATAAGAAGGAGGAGCTTTCTTATCGCGCGCTCGAACAAAGAACGCAGTCGAAGGCAGAGCGCAGGTATCGCCCTCGTAGATTAACCGGAATAATTTCGCCGCGATAAACGGTGGTACGAGGAGGAGGGAACAAAAGGAAAGCTGTTAAAGCAACCCGGAGTGATCGGTGGGCTCAGTTTGCACCTTCGAATTATCATCGTTGGCCCGGCGACGACGCGCGGGAACTTTCTGAAAAGGCTTGCGCGGAAAAAAGGGGTTCGCGCGAGTTTTAAATTGGAGCGAATTAAGATATACGTCGGCGAGCAGTAGGCAGTAGGTATATCACGTCTCGGTCTCTCCTTCTCGGTCGCTTCTCATAGGTATTAATCGCTATCTGATTTATCGAGGGACCCATAATTCAACCCGTTCACGTTGACACGTGAACGTGCATAAGCCGGCCGCAACATGCCGCGCGGGTACACTCACACAACGCGTGCACAGATGCGAACGGTTACACACGAAACCACCGCACCGGCCTGTCTATATCGTAATTTTATGCACTTCGGGACGATGAATATGGATTCGCGCGCCACTGGGTCGTCGATTTATGCGGCCACTCGGTAAAAGGCACTATTTACCGAATAGGCGTGGAATCGAAGAAAAATGTGCGCGCGGCCTGAGAGAAAGAGAGCGGGTATATCGGAAGTCACGCGAGCGGAATCAGAAATAAGTGCGCGCGTAGTTCTCTTTTACCTCGGCGACCACGACGATGATACGTTCATTAAACCACGGCTGCTGCTGCTGCTGCTGCATGCTCGCACGCTTCACGGAGAATCGTTGAATCCTTTTACGCGATGTTACTCGAGTTACACGGACTTCAATTATGATCACTATTCGTTTCACGACGGGCTTCCCTGTGATTTCAGATCGTTATCACGTTACGCGGTAACTTAATTACCTATCTCAATTTCGATCAATTTAACCGGCGCGTACGACGGCGTTAAACTCTTGCCAGCTTGTTTCGAGCTAAAGTATTTTTTATAGGTGATCGTTCACTCGTTGTACCAGGCGATTAAATTAGAGAACGTATATCACTGACCGTCAATGCGTCCGACTTGTTACACGGTCCGACTCGCGGCGTTGACGATTGTGAATTTAATTAAACAGGTATAGAAGGGGGGCGGGTGGGAGTAAATATTATTAGATCCGTCGGGGTAGATTAGGCGGAGGCGGCCGGGGAACACGTAGTATTTCACGGAAGAAAAGAAAAGAACAACGCGGGGGTGGCTAGTTGGGGTAGGGTAAGGCAAGGGAATCGGAAAAAAAGCGAATAATCGCGGCGGCGCGAGGGTTTTCGTGCGAGCCTACTACCTCTACCCACATTCCTACCATCGCGTCGGCTATACGAATGTTGCGGGCTCGTACGAAAAAAAGGGTAGCAGATACGGACGGGACAATCTGATTAGCGCAATCTAATTAACGCTGCTTTTAATGGCGTTCATTAGCACATGGGTCCCCCCTATCCCCGGCCCGCTCTCGTTCCACCTACGTTCTAACCCCCTACCTCTTTTGCCCTCCTGCCGCGCCAATGTCTTTTGCCACGCTGGAAGCGTGCCTTCTGTTTGTTATTCCTCTGTCCTCTTTCTTTTTTCTCCGCGATTTTCTCAATTTCATTTCATTACGAATTCCATGAGAACATGACGTAAAATGATTTTATCACCTTTCTATTCGAACGTGAAGCTGTCAGAAGTTTTTTTTTAAAGTATGTAAACTCCACGTGGATTGACCTTATCAGTGCGTGCAATTCTTTATTACGCATTGTCGGCGTTCTCTTGGGTGGTATCACAGACATTGTAATGAGTTAAGTACTCGCGGTGCAATTCATTTACCTGGCTAAAAAGCGGAGTAATTGCGGGTTGAAATTAGACGGATGCGATCCGCGTTAATAGAAGCGTTACGCGGGCAGCCGAAAGCGCGATAATTAGTGTCTTAGTTCCACCGCGTTGGAGCCAGCGAACAGATTATTAAATGTAAATCGACGCCTGTTTGTACGTACATAGTAACACAGTCCGAGGGCATTGAGCGTGTAGTACGTTTTTCCGTGATGGTAGGTTCGTTCGATTCGAACGATTGTTACCGCGTAACGTGTAGGTATTTCTTAATTCTTTTTAAATTGCAAATGTTCTATCCTCGTTACCGCGCTGGTACATGGAAAGGAATAAGGGTGAAAAAGTAGGTGAAGGTGACAGTTCGAATTTATAGATTAGAATGGCCGCTTATCGATAATATATTTCTTAGTGAAACGATGTTAACAACGAGGCGTGTGTACGAGAGTGCGTGACATTGTATGGATATTAGCTGATTTCGCGAAAGATAATCTCGTCGCAGTACGTCGCCGTAACTGCGGGAAGTTCGTTTCACGGGAAAAATCCGGATTGGCGAAAGCGCCGCGCGACGGTCCACGCGACGAGCCCTGTACCAGTCTCGCGACGATCGCGTCGTCTCTCGAAATTACGGTTTCCTCGAAAATCGAGAACGGTATCGCGGAAATATTGCGAAACGCTGTCAGCCCGATTGCGCTTTAATTAAAAAACTTTGTTTTGCACGTTATCGTCGGCAAGTGTAATCGCGGTTGTAGCGAGTGTTCGAAAGATCGTGGGAAGCCCGGGCCGGCGATGACCGAGTGCAAAGACACGAGAAAAAGGAGGCAGGTTGTTTGTTTTCGGCGCATTTCCGTATCTCGATACACGCTCAAAATGTCCGGGAATAACCGCGCGTCGGTAATGACCGCGCGCCGCTGACTATTTAAACGCATTCCGGCGTGCTCGTAAACAGGCTGCGACGAGAAAATCTGATGAGACTGACGCGATCGCGAACAGTCTCTTTCCTCGATTTATCCTTTTCACATGTTTACTCGACCGGTTGACATCTGGCCAACGAGATTCTACGAAACTTCCCTCGACGACAAATGGTTACGCTCGAATAAGCGAGCATAATTTGCTACGCGATTTCACGAGTGTACGAGCCTCTCGCGCACAGGAGGTATTAAGCGCGTATGACCATAGCGGAATAGCAGTTGCCAAAAGCGGGGCTGTGCGAGCGATTTCCTGGCGCGGGAACGAAAAGGCGCTCACAGGCAGCGGCACCGGGTCGTAAAACGGCGGTAAGTCACATAGCCGGGGAAATCTCTCGCTTTGCGGTTTGCGTACGAAGGCGAACGTCGCCGTCGCACGGGCCGCCGCGCGCACAATCGTTTGATATCCATACAATGCGGAGACCGCCAAATACAAACATGGACGACGAAGTCGCCGGGCCTTCTACTCTCTTCGTCTACGTGTCTAATACGCGCGTTCGTGCAACGTGTACGTGCAGGTAGACGTCGCGCGTTGTACGATCGTGTCGTAAATACACATACACGCGCGCGCGCGAATACGGGTACGAACGGCAGCGAAGATAAGGCATGGCACACGTTGCTAGATATGTAGCAGATACGAAGCGACGGCGCGGCGGCGTTTGCCGGCGTATACCGACTGTACGACCTACAACTAAAGTAGGTACTACTAGGCCTGGTACAACGTACCTACAGGGAGTGGTACAAGTACTACGAGTACCAGACGCGATCGAGACGTCCATGGGAGCCGGGGGTATAATCGTACCCGGGCGACACACGGTCCGTTGTCGCACGCGGGAAAGTTGCCGGATGAGGCCTGGTTCCGATCGGTATCAACACGGGGCTACGGTCTTGATTCGTGCCAGTTCTGCCGAAGAGTCGATCGACGCTTTAATTAGACCGCGGATTTTACGCGTTTGCACAGAGACCGAGCGTGCAGTGAAATGGGTCGCATGCGACGCATTAGAAGTGTAGAAAAAATGGCAATGAGTGCATGCTGAAATGCTTATGGGAGTTCTATCAATAATAGGGTTGATGATCGGATTCTGATAATACTGTACCCTCTTTTCTTAGTCATCTTCAATTATCGCACGACACCGTTTTTACGGAATTAATTCTATGGATATTATTTTGCGATAATATAATACGGTGACCCAGTATATACATCGAGTGTTTACATTTGTGATCGCTACTTGGCCCTAAGTGCATACGCGACATTTATTGGATCTACTAGGTGTGGCTCGAAATTATTTGAGCCATTTTTATATAAAGAAAAAGATGTACAGCTTTGTACAATTATTCTGTACCGATTACTGCTTATGTGTGAGTTCCCTAGCGAGACAATATTCACAAGTAGTAAGAAATCTATTCGTTTATGTTTCAATGCTCCAGGCGTAAGCATTGGCAGCATCATCATATGCCGGAGCATTGAAACATAAACAAGTAGATTTCTTACTACTTGTGAATACTGTCTCGCTAGGGGACTCACGTATAAGCAGTAGTGGGTTCAGAGTAATTGTCCGAAGCTGTACACGTAAATGGGAATTTGTTCAACGGGTTTACTGGCACCTATGTTAAATTGAAAATTGATCAAAAGACTCGAAAGCTGGCGGGCACAAGTTTTACGGCGCATGAACGCGTGTGCGTGCGCGTGAAATCATGCGTGGAAAGCCTGTTAAAGCAGGAGGCGGAGGCGGAGGTGTTAGATGGAGGTTGTCGGAGAGGGCCGAGGACACGATAGCGCGAGGCAAGGGATCGGATATCTGTTCGCACGTCATTACCCCAGACTGCAGCAGCAGCAGGATCCAACGTGGGGTCGTTCGGAACGCGAGCGCGAGAGTGCGAGCGCACGCCTTCGCGTGATCTATGGATCATAGCCCGTTTAATTCCGGCCCCGCGCCACGCCGCGAGAATCTATCGTCGCCTCCGCCCTCTGCCGATGGAAGGGAAGACGCGTCTCGTATTAGATCAATGACGCGGCGTATCCGCGGGGATCTCCGGCTTATTGAAAATCGAAAGAGGCGCGCCTTATCAGACGCCCTGGCTAAACATATTTTTTTCACGCGAGATATGAATTACATCGTTTATATTCCTCTATTCCTATCAACTTTCAGGGAATGTGAAATCGTCCAACGTTCGATGGTTAATCTGCTTTATTATACATACCAGTATTGCGGCACCTATTAGTCATAACCAGTTAGTCATATTCGTAATCTATTCATCATATGATGACACATTTTTTTGTTTGCTACCAAGAAACATCTCATCGCAATGGTAATCTGTTCGACCTAGTCATTTCGGTTATAAATAAAATCTCAGCTTTTTGTCGCTCAAGTAATGTCAGCGATACCAATAATTTACGCGATTGAATCAGTAATTCATTACCCTGTGATTTTTATACAAGAGTCGTCGAAATTAGGATATCTGATCACCTAATAGGATCAGATTGTGACCATAAACGTGGAATCGAGTCTAATTGGTATCCGAACGAAAATCGTGGATTCTAGTCAGAAATGTCGTGGCGTTCCGCAAGGGAGGGGGTGGGGGCGGATAGATAGGATAAAAAAGCAGCAGATAGCGAAGCGTGGAGACAACGGGAAAGAGAGAGAGGAGGTGGGGGGAGCGTGGAGCAGAGGGAATTGGCGATGATCGTGGCGATGTCTGCTCCGGCAGCGAGACCCAGGGCTGGCAACAATAATCGTCCCTCGTATCGGCCGTGCACGCCCGTTATCGCGGTTATCACCGCGTCCGGTCTCTATCGGCTATCTATGCAAATCGCAGCTAATTATATTTAATTAGATTCGACCACGGCGCTCCCACCGATTGCCGCTACCCACTCCGCGTCCGTTCGATCCGCGTACTAGTTGCTACATTCATATACATACGTGCGCGCATCCGTCTGCGTGTATCCCTGTGTGCCGAACGTGCGTTATTACGTACCTGGCCGCGATCATCGGACCAAACGAATAAACTTGATGCATGGGCTTCGATTATTCGTCGCGCGAGTCCGCCCGGCCAGAACACGAGAACACGGGCTTTAGTCGGTCCGTAGTCTAATAACAAAAAAATCCATTATCAATTAGCATCTCGATTGAATATAACGCAATTCCCGATCCGTCAATAGTCCCGTCGAATTATCGTCTGCCCCGCGGAACCGCAATCCAGTGGCTCGTTCGTTTTCATAGAGATATCCCATTGTCGTGATAGCGGTCGGGTATTCGCGTGTACCGCAAGTTAGATCAGACCGGTGATCATCTGCGCTCGAATTGTCCTCTTCATTCGCTTGTTCTTTCTCTCTGCCTCGTCGTTCGAAGCTGCATTTAATCTCGCGTTCCTCGTGCCTCGGTCCAGTTGGTGTACAATACCTACCTGTTGTTGCCCGGCTGACCGAAGGTAAAGACCGGCTCTCGGAATCGATCCCCCTACTCTTGTTCTCGTCGTGACCTTCGAGAAAGTTTGATCGAACCCTGACCCCCTTCCCTCCTCTGCCCTCCCTTTCTCTCTCTCTCTCTCTCTCACTCTCTCTCCCTCTCGCTCGATCAACATTGCAAACCGGTGGGATCTATCGTCGACCGATCTGTGACGAATCTGTAACGCTCTCGCTTCACGATCTCTCGTGACCGAGTATTAGGCGCTACCCTATTCAGCCACGTGTAATTAACGGCCACGGGGATTTTAATTAACGATTTTTATGTGTTCGATTATGTAAATCGGTACGGCTGTTAATTGACGCTACCGTAACCACCGTGGATATCCATCGGGAACCGTGGACCCCGATGGGGAGCATCTGCGTGGCCTGCGTGTATAAGAGTTGCATTAGAGTTTATCTGAGCCGAAGGTGGAGGAGGTGGTTCGAGAACGATAGGGGAGGAATGCAACCGTTGCGTTGGTTTATCGACGAAGCGTGGGTTTCGGAGCGGAGCCGTCTTTCTGGCACCGAGAATGCAGGTGCTTTATCTTCCGTGGCCGCGAAGAGAAAAAGGATGATCCTGTAAGGATTACTCCAAATAAACTTACGTCGAGGCCGCGTTTAAAACAGTGAAACGGGAGACCGGACGGATTTTATATTTTACGGACGGCCTCATCGCACCTGTAAATCTTAGATTTCTTAATCTCGTGGAATGTGGATAGGATCTCGGAGGCAGTCGCTAAGCTGTATACATCTTCATCTTATGTTTCGAGGCACGTTAATCCTTGAGTTAAACGACACGTGGAATATTTTCCACAAATTATAATGCGTATAAAATATATGATGTTTTATAATAAACGTGTACGTAGTTGTACTACTGATTAAAGATCGTCAGATTGAAATTATAGTTCAAGCGCGCGCGTTTTCGTTTTCACTTTCAATGGAAAATAACGATTGCAGCAAGGGGTACGAGCGATGCTCGAAGCATGTAGCATGTGCAAAAACGGTCGTTCACCCGAAGAGTAGTCTCGACGAGAGGTACGAAACGGGGAAAGAGCGAGGAAAGCAGGTGAAGAAGCGGGAGAGGGTTTAACGAGGCAGGCGCTCAGCCAATGGCACTAATGACGCTAATTAATTGCACCAAAGACGGCGACCAACCATTATGTACTTCTCACGGAAACACGCGAAAGTTCGAGGAAGTTTTGTCGAGTTGCCTTTGCTTTACCTCCCCTCCCCTCCCGTGCGTTGCCCGCTTATGCTCGTTACGCTGAATTAAAAAACATCGGGTCTCGCGTTGTTGCCTAGTGTCGTTGTATTTAGCTGTCTTCTGCCGTCACCTGTCACCTTATTCGTCGTGAAAGTAACAGCGAGACCATTAAAAGGTGATTTACGGTAACGTCATTTCTGCCGGACAGCCTGAGACAAATGAATGTTACGAGGGCGAAGATAATAGGCGTCTATCGAGGAGCAACAAATTCCGCGAGAAAAATTAAATACTGTTTAATCGATTGAAGGAATCCTCGAAACCAATACGAATCACGATGGACGCGAATCGCTATCAAGGAAGCAAGCCGATAAGAGGTCGGAGGTCGAGATTCGATAAGGTTGCCCGCATTGTTCCTTGGTTTCCCCCACCCGAGTGCATGCCCGTCTCTCTCCGTAAAGAGCAATCAATCTGATGACTTAACTCGCGTTTATCAACGGTCTGGCATAAAAATAAATCGCGGATCAGGGAACCCGTGATCGTTTTTATTACACAAATTTATTAGGAACGTGTACGCGGGTTTAAAAAACCGAAACATCCGATAGGCGTGATACAATGAAAGGACTCGTTGACTTTTGTTTGACGTCGCGATTCTTGTAAAATTTCAACCACGAGAGACAGTTTATTTCTTCGCTTTCAACACGGAGGGATCGACGACGACGATATCTATTTCGTGGCATGTGAACAGGATATAAAAGCCGGTGGGTAATGGTATTCTCTGCGTAAATTTCTTTCACTTTTTTTCCCCGATCGATGTTATCCGCTTATGTACACACGTGCATACACAGATACCTGGTGAATATGTAGCCGCGCCGGCCGATCCTGTTGGCTCCCTTATAGAAAATCACCGGTCCATCTCTTCCCGTAACCGGGTTGGTCGCCGGACAAAAGCCGTGGCAAGAATGGTGCCACCTATGCTCGCCCATTCTTGTTATCATCTCATGGAGGTATTGCTCCGATATCGAATGAATGGCCAGCTTTATGGCCCGATCTCGCGCCGATACATCGACCGCGTATAACGTGTTCCGTACATGCTGATTACGCGACGAGATTGTCTCCCGCTCTTTTCCTAAACACGTATACACGTTCGATTCTTCCTACACCCGCGTTCGTAAATTCGATAAGCACGCGGATATACTCTGTTCCTCTCTCTTTCTTTCACAGGAGAAAGTTTAAATCCGAATCCTAATAAAATCATCGACGAAAGAGAATTGAAAATTTTCATTTAAATGCCGTCGCTCGGGAATTGTAAATTCTCACATCCAAATATGAACGATACATTTTCCTTGGGAAGCTGGCTAATTAAAATTAAATTGCAATTCGCGTTTCGATAAAGTATACATATTACCGGGAATGTCCTCTTAAATTCTCGAACGCAGCGTACCTATCAGAATTCGATATTCGGTTCGATAAAAAGAAAAAGAGCCTAAAACGGGGAAGATAACGCTTTTCTCAGTTTCTTTCTGATATTTGCATTTATTCGCTGGCTGCTGGTACGTTCTCCTCCTCGATAGAACGGTGCTCGATACGCGAGATAATTTCGATAGTGACGGGTAGGGGGAGACGGGTAGCGCGCGGGGGTGGAAGCGAAACGCGGGGCTCGTAACTCGCAATCAGCTCGCGTTATTAACGTCCCCGAGCGTCGTTGCTTGCCGGCGTAACTATCGTACGGGGCGGGGTGCGAAAAATGGAAACGAAGCCGGGCGAAGTGAGTTGGCCCATTAAAGTACGTCTGCCCGTGGGCCCCGCGCGGCTAACTTCGATACCATACATAGATACTTACGCGCGTCGATACATGAGGCCGACTTCTTTCTTTCAACTTCTGTTTCCACTTCTGCCGTAATCTCTTCACCTTGGGTATCGACTATCGAGCGAAACGAGGTTGCCGCGTAAACCTCGGGTTTATCGTCGCGAATTGCGCGTCATTTTTATAAGGTAAACGATGCTCGCTTGTCCGCGCTGCGTAAAGACCGGGTCTTACGTTCCTCCCCTGGGTGTATCGTCGCTATCGAAACGGGTAATTAAACTGTTTTCACTTCGCGATAAAAGGTAGCGTCCGTAGCAGCGCCCCGCTTGGAGCGTGATCGTCCTCTGGAAAAACAAGTTCTGAATCAAGAATATGAAACCAAGTAGCGATATTATGCATATTAATACGGGAAACGCAGGTGGGTTTTATGCCAGGGGGCGGCGGATCGGTCCTCCGCTCTCAAGACAAGAGCTCTCTCGACTTAACAGCTCCGCGATAACGCCGAAAGAACTAGGTATTACGGTGACTTAGTTTCCGATGACAATCCGTAGGCCAGTAGAAAAGGCTCGGTGATAAGCGGCTCGACGTCGCGTCGTTATCGCGGCGCATGCAGCGGGCAAGCGCGACGTGAGATGAATATTCAGCCCGTGGCGTTGGATCAGCATCATCCTTCGTTTCGGTGAGCGGGCGGAGGTACTACGGTCTCCGTGTCTTCGATCTTCTTCCCGCCACCGTTTCCACCCTGTACAATGTAAAATACACCTAGCTAGCCAGCCAGCTAGCTAGCTAGCTAGCTAGCTAGCTACCACGCCAATGGACGGATGCGACGCGACGGGCCGGCGTTCTTTCTCCCTCGGCGAAGGTCCGTCCGCAGGGCGGTTGGAGGGAAGGGTGGCTGCTGGCTATCGGAAACCCTCGGCCCGACCAATGCCACGCCGCCTTTATCGTTTTACAACAGAAAGGCGCACATCAGTCAACCGGTATCTCCTCACGGTTGATTTCCCGTGGCCGTCGCGGAACCGACCTAACTCTCTTCCTCTCTCTCTCTCTCCATCTACCGTTTACTCTTATCCTTCGGCATCACTCTCCCCACGTCCTTCTCTTTTGCTCTCTCACACCGTTCGTTTCTCTCTCCTTCATTTTTCTCCGCATCCCGTTTACGCATCTTTCTCCTTCTCCTCCCTTGGCTGCCACCCTCTCCGCGTTTCCTCTCCGTTCCGCTCTTCTCCATCCCCCGTCTCTCTTCTTTTTCTCTTTCGTTCTCGAGCTCAGTCCTCATCCCCGTTTCGCGCGCTACCCCCGTCGTAGAGGCGACTCCAGCAGGAGGTGGAGCGGCAGATAGCGGGACGCTAGCGGCCCGGCTGCGGTAGTTATGAAAACATATGAAATATATTCAATCTGGGCCGACGCGATAACACCGCCTCCTCCGACCACGGACCGACCGACCACCCTGCCTAACCCCGCTCGCACAGACACCTATGCGCAACCCGGACAGGTATTGGTACCACGTACGCGCTCGTGTAAGAGAGATTCGCACATATAGGTCGGCCAACGTGCGACTCGTGAGATTCCGCCGCTACGAGGCTCGCCTCCAGTATCCGCTGGAAATTTCAATAGGTATGCGAGATTGCCACGACGCCGGCGGAACGGCGCGCAGTGTCCGTTAGGGGCTGCT
>SHCU01000008.1:851378-865595 GCA_004307685.1 Ceratina australensis
GTGATAAGCGGCTCGACGTCGCGTCGTTATCGCGGCGCATGCAGCGGGCAAGCGCGACGTGAGATGAATATTCAGCCCGTGGCGTTGGATCAGCATCATCCTTCGTTTCGGTGAGCGGGCGGAGGTACTACGGTCTCCGTGTCTTCGATCTTCTTCCCGCCACCGTTTCCACCCTGTACAATGTAAAATACACCTAGCTAGCCAGCCAGCTAGCTAGCTAGCTAGCTAGCTAGCTACCACGCCAATGGACGGATGCGACGCGACGGGCCGGCGTTCTTTCTCCCTCGGCGAAGGTCCGTCCGCAGGGCGGTTGGAGGGAAGGGTGGCTGCTGGCTATCGGAAACCCTCGGCCCGACCAATGCCACGCCGCCTTTATCGTTTTACAACAGAAAGGCGCACATCAGTCAACCGGTATCTCCTCACGGTTGATTTCCCGTGGCCGTCGCGGAACCGACCTAACTCTCTTCCTCTCTCTCTCTCTCCATCTACCGTTTACTCTTATCCTTCGGCATCACTCTCCCCACGTCCTTCTCTTTTGCTCTCTCACACCGTTCGTTTCTCTCTCCTTCATTTTTCTCCGCATCCCGTTTACGCATCTTTCTCCTTCTCCTCCCTTGGCTGCCACCCTCTCCGCGTTTCCTCTCCGTTCCGCTCTTCTCCATCCCCCGTCTCTCTTCTTTTTCTCTTTCGTTCTCGAGCTCAGTCCTCATCCCCGTTTCGCGCGCTACCCCCGTCGTAGAGGCGACTCCAGCAGGAGGTGGAGCGGCAGATAGCGGGACGCTAGCGGCCCGGCTGCGGTAGTTATGAAAACATATGAAATATATTCAATCTGGGCCGACGCGATAACACCGCCTCCTCCGACCACGGACCGACCGACCACCCTGCCTAACCCCCCTCGCACAGACACCTATGCGCAACCCGGACAGGTATTGGTACCACGTACGCGCTCGTGTAAGAGAGATTCGCACATATAGGTCGGCCAACGTGCGACTCGTGAGATTCCGCCGCTACGAGGCTCGCCTCCAGTATCCGCTGGAAATTTCAATAGGTATGCGAGATTGCCACGACGCCGGCGGAACGGCGCGCAGTGTCCGTTAGGGGCTGCTTTCCGCGCCGACCGATGGATTAGAATGGTCGATCCCGATCCACGAACGATCTTCCACGGTTAAGCTCGACGATCCGAGAAAACGAGCCATTTCCCTTTCTTCCTGATGCAGATACAATAACTAACAGGCTCTATCTTTACTGGATGATTGCATCTTCGCTTCTTAACCCTTACATCGTTTAGTTTGTATAATATGCAGGGAGGACGAGAATTGATTTGAGAGTTTAATTGATTTAGATAGTATGTAGTGACATTGAAGGAGACTAATAATAAATAAAATAATAGTAAATATGGATGGTATAAAATAATATACTAGGTAGGTAAGATTAGAAAACATTTGAACAGTTATTAAGCACTCTTCGTGATATCAATTATTTCTTATGCGTCACATTAATATAATTATCGTTGATTATTATCTACAGTGGAAAATGAATAGCTGCACTCGAATTAAAGTACCGGTACTCTGTGAATTGAAGAGATGCTTGACTATTTATAAAAATCGATATATCGGATCGAGAACTTGTAGAACGTGGAAAAGACGGATGTATTTACAACAAGCAACAATCGCGTTATGTAACTAGCCGGTTTATCGGCACGGTCGCGATTAACTGAAAATAGAACGTTCCTAGCAGAGATACCGGTGCTGCACACACGCCGTCGGTCATTATAATTATCTTACAAATTTCTAATCGCTCGCGATTATTTACATGGATAGGTTTTGCACAAGTGCCGCGGCGACCTGCCGGGCCCCGTGCCACCCTTCCGTTTGACGTGGCAGGGTGGCTCGATAAAGAGACCGTCTTAATCGCTATGCAAAGCAGAACATGAAAAAATTCTTGCATAATTTACTTTATCAATTGGAAAGCATTTTTATTTATTCGATTCTCGTCGTTCCAGTAAATATCGGCTGTGTCTGTCTCCTCTAAAATAATTATCTCGCGTTACCATTTTGTTTGTATCTTCTGTTTGAATTTTTGTATAAATTGTTTATATCTAGTTCTTGAATCTACTACACATGTTCCTGTGTATCGTAATTTATGCAAAGCGAGCCGATGCCATTAACGGTCTGAAACAGTTGATTGCTGTTGATTGCATTAAAGACGTTTCGCTTGAACATTGTATTCGATAAGTTTTAACGATTGGACGTACGCCTTTATTTCATCGGGAATCCCTAGCTATTTTAAACGATAAGTCTTATTCACTCTTGTTGTATGAAACATAATCCATGACGAATCAGGCTACGAAGTGAAGCAAGTGACATTACATCGGTTATCAGAAAATTACGTAAGGAGCTTTTTCCCTTCATTGAAAATGTCGGCAGTAATTTATGTATTGATCGAGGCTACGTTATCGCTTATCCTTATTTCCAAGGCGCGATACATATCTGAGACGGTTATCCACGGTGTTCGATGAAACGCGATTCCACGATTTCGTAATTAGAATGAAATCGCGAGGGTAAGAACGAACCGCGAGGTCTGAATCGGGGCTTAGCGTGGAACGCCGATAAGCAAATGCCGGCGAAGATTGTTATCGGCCCAAGGAACGTTTGTCACAGTTGCAGTTCGCGAATAAAAATTTCCTCGACAATAGGCCAGCTTACTCGGCGGTACTGTAAAAATAGCGGTCCGGCCGAAAGTCGTTATCGAGATAGGGACGCGGAGAAATATCGGTGCTAAATGGCGCCGGAAATTTCGTGGGCGTCTTTCCTCGATTAGATTCACTGCGAGAGTGAATCATTAACGTCTCGCGATTCGAGCTTTCACGAATTTTTTCCCTGATCTCAGCCCTCGTTCCACCTTACAGTCCGCCAGAATAATAGAAATTTTTTCCACCGAATAAATCTACTAAATACATATGCTTTGGTTTCATGAGTTCATAACTTAAGAAACTAATTAGTTAGTTAATCTAATAAATTTAGTTAATATTAAATTGAGACTTGCTTCAAAAAATCGCAAGTATCAGTAGGAAAGACTGTATATTTGCATTTAAAAAAAATTGTCAACCCGCGTTGTAAAGCTCCGTGGGACAGAGCCCAAAAACCGACGGCGTGGCACGGCGGGACGCCGGAAATTCGGTCCTTGGGCCGTCGTTCGGGAAGTTCGTGAAGTGGTGCGAAAATACGAGTCGGCCGAGCCGGGGCGAAGTGGAGCGAGCCGGAATGGATGCGACGGAATACGTATACATATACATATACGTGTATGCATATATCGCGCGTATACGTATACGTGCGGGGCGAAGCAAACCGGCGCTGCGATAAGAGCGGTGGCGAACCGTTATCACGATCGCCGCGCGGCCACGTCGCGCGATAACGATAACAAACTCTCTTCGTCTCTTTCCCGCTGCCTTTCTCTCTGTCCGGCCTCTATGTATTCCGCTTCCACTCGCCTGCTTACACGTACGCGCGTACACGTACCGTACGTGTATATTATGCGCTCGTCGCGAGGGCGAGAGGTGAGTCGTCGTTCACCACGTTTTCCCGCCTTCCACGTATGCAAAATTTTCGGCGAGGCGCGCGACGAACTCGCGGTTAAACGAAGACCCGTGCGTTGCGATCAAATGCTGCACGAAAGTTATACTAATCGTTGCGTGTAACTCTTATCGTTTTTCGAAGTTCATCTGAGAGCTGGATCTACTAACAATATGATTCATTAGAAGAATGCACGTGCAGTAAAAATTGTACAGATTCGTATCACGGATTAGGGAAACGACAGTGAGATCATTGAGAAAAAATTAAGATATCACTATCTTTCTCTAAGGATCTTAAAAATGAGCAAAACGAGGGGAGAAAATTGCGTCGACGTAAAGCGACTAGCGTGCGTGTACACTATCATTCAAAAGTTACAAGCGGTTCTATACTCAAACACTTTTTGTTACATTGAAAACGATCTTTTTTGTAACAAATTATCTGGACAATTAAAGCGAAGAAAGTAATTAAAATATACGGTGCACCTGTATCGCTTCTAAACTTTTGAATGATATTATATACGCGTGTATGCGCGGTTTCGTTTCGTGGCGGCATTCGCGGCAGTGATTTGGCGGGATCGCAGATCGTGATAAACTCGGCTAAGTAAGATCGAGGTGTCGGCGACGGAGGGTTGACTGCCACCGAGCATAAACCCTCCTTGGCTCTCTCTCGGTCTCGCCACCCTCGACGTCGATCCACGGTTTAGGAGATGCGAGGCACGCGACTGCCGCCCCATTGCACCGCGTTAGCTTTTCACCCTCCGCTCGGTTTTTCGGCCAAACCCACCCCATTCCGTTTCCTTGGCTGCCCGCCATCGAACGGACCACGGAATCCCTTTTATGTTTTCCTGCTTACTTTTTGGCGTGGAACACGCCGCTTGTAAATCCTCCTTATGCTCCCCTTTATGCCTTGCGAATGACTTTTAACGGGATACATGAATCGGTTTCCGATTAGGGAAGTCCAGTTTTATGCGATGCTACAATTTGTTGTCGGGATACGAAGTATGCTCTCTGATGCAAATTTCTAATAATTAGATTCTTACGTTTTTAAACAGTTGCAGTATGTGATAGGTGCTAAGTTGATTGTTGGAAATTTAACTACGGCTTGTAGTAATCATTTTTAACACTAGAAACACTGAAACTTAGTACATAGCTACCTGAAGAGAGTGGTTTTCATTATGCATGCTCTAAGAATTTGTCTCGGAAAACCATGGAGGGTACGAATAGAATTAATTCTTTTATTTAGTATTTTGATGTCTAGTTTGATTTGAATACTGAATTTTTTTTAACGTGGAATTTTGAGAATTAATACTAAATTTAACTATGGCTAAATTAACCCTCTTAAATTCTTTAAAATTTAAACTGATACTAGACTAAGATATGTTAACACTAGAAAGACTGAAACTTAGTATATACCTATATTGCCCAAAAGCAGTCGAAATGACTTCATTGTGAAAGAATAACTGTGGTGTAAAGAAATTTATTGAAAATTAATTTGTAATATTTTCTTATATTATTTACAGTTATTAAACACGTTATTAGTAAATATTAACAACAACAAAATTTCTGAGGTGTTGCACCATTGTATATGTAATTCTTTTTCTAATTAGACCTAAACAGTAGTCAAAATGACTTCTTTGGGCACTCTAGTGTTAATTACGCGTTGATATGTACATATATGTGATACTGCCATCCTCTCTTTTACAAAGATTTATAGGTTTGTATAAGTTCGATTCAGATTGATCGACGTAATCTCATAATTCATACGAATAATTTTGCATGCAGTTTAACTTCGTAATGAATCGCGGCGAAGTTGAAAACGGCCTTTGGCATTGATCGCGAGAAATTTTCCACGGTTCATTGTCCCCCAGTTCACGTGGTGCTATTCTTATTCCGATAATGGCTTATTTATTCGATCAGGCCTGCGCGCATTTTATTTGGCGGTAGCTATTTTTAGCCGTTCCCAAACGTTTTGTATGGGATACGCAGTTCCCTCGGCACGGTGGTAAACGCGGATTGAATGGAGAGGAGGACGCGGTTATTGTTGCGAGGAAATTGTAACGTGATTAAATATTCTTCCCTCGATCAAGATTACGAGACGCCGGGGAATAGATTGATCTAAAGGAAATGCTAAAATATACAGATGCCCGTGATAAATTGTTAATGGATTCTGCGGTATATCTCACCTTGTGTATCAACCGCGTTGACCTCTCGTAGATAAATGAAATATAAAACATCTGGGAACGTGGCTTCCCGCGCTTCAAGATAACCCGTTGTACTACTCCGTGCGTCTTTTGGAAAAAGATTGAATCCAATTAGATCTACGCTCGATCAAATTTGTATAGTAATATTAGCTATCCTCAGTTTTGTTTCATCACATGCTCCAGCAGTCATATCTCAGACTATTTACACAGTAGGATTGAATTACTCTTATTAACGAACTTTTGAGTTTGAACGTAAAAATCATATCGCGATACGAGACTCGCTTGAGAAATAGCAAGGGAATTGATTATTTAAAATTACGTCAAAAATATAATAAATATAATTATTATCGCACCTTCTTATTTATGAAGAGTTAATAAATGATAATGAATCTGCAAGTGTCTATAACTACTTGCCGTACAGTGTTAAGATGGATAGTGTTAAATAGAAATAAAATATAATGCGACGTGCTTAAATATCGATATTAAATCGGGAGATATCGATTTCGTTTCGAAAGGCGACGGTGTATTCAGATGGAGAAGAGGAGAGATATTGATCTTCGATCGATTAACACCTCGGTGAACACGATCGATAATCTCGAGTCTTGAGGGAACGAATAGGCGATAAGAGGCACTCGTTCGTTTCCCCTTCGCTCTTCGCGCAAAGCCCCGTGAATTACATTATGATAATCGCGTTGCCTTCCATTAACATATTAATATAATTCAGGGTATAGCGACGCTTATAAAAGTGCGATGCGATAATATTCATTTCATTCCGACCCATTTCTGGCCGAGCGGCACGCATTAATCACTAACGATGAGGTAACGAAATTGCTTTTTCCTTCTACGATGTGACGAGAATTTCCCTCCGGGGAAACGCTCTCAGTATTGTTTGAATCAATCTTAAAATAATCAGAAACATCGGGTCTAATCTCGAACAACACGCATTGGTTTAACGCGATTGCGATCACTAATTAAATTGTACATATTCATAAACAATTGATGTTTCTCATGATTAAATGCTATTTGTTTGGGAATATCAATCACAGTTAAATACAAATAACGACGTGCCTATTTACTTATAGTTTTCAATTGGACCGAGGGCAGTAATAAAAGCGGCAACGCTGCGATATTCCATGCCTGGCGATTTTCTTTTTTTTGAATCGAATACAAATTAAAGTTGAAGCAGTTTTTCGGGAAGAAATTTCGGTGTAGATAGGAATCGAAAACGTGCGTCCGAAGTCGTTTCTCTTTCCTGCTCGTATCCTCGACGGAGTCGTGCCGCTTCCACGTGTAGCGTAGGAAGGCAGTAGGTTGTGCATACGGAGATAGGATCTCGGACAGCGCTGGCCATCGAAGCAAATCGATTAATTGGGAAGGGGGCACGGTACTCTCGATCGCCACGCTCTGACGTCTAAAAACCAGCTCGACCGTGTTTACCGTAATACCACATGTGCCATGGCGACGCGAAAAGGAAGAAAGCTGAAAAGAACGAGCCGAGTGTGCATTTCGTGGGCGAATTAATCTCGCATCTCGGTTCGTTTCGAAATCGAAACGCGCCGCATGAACCATTTACGCGCGGTGCATTCTTTTCGTGATGAGTTAGAAACCTGTTATAAAACATCTATCAGAACAAATGACCGAGCCTGTATCTACAAGCTCTTATCGGTTGGCTTAAGACTCGTTTGAAGGGAGAAAATATATAAAACTTCGAATACATGAAAGAGACTGGAAGATGAAAAGATATGATCCGGGGTAACGAGCGAGGTGACTTGTTAGATAAATCAACGAACTCTTGGGTACATTATTTGTGGCATCGATTTCGTGTAAGTGAACAATATTTGCGAACGGGTGAAACAATTTGTCGTAGGCGAATTCGTCGAATCTTATCAGGCACACCGCGTGTTCGCATACTTATCACGGAAGAGAAAAATAAACAAGGCGATTATCTGGGCGTGTTCACACTTGCGAAATTGCATTCCGGCACGACACATTGTCAAACTGTTGTCCGAAAAGTTGTACGGTCGCGAGAGTAAAGGGTGAAAGCGAGGGCGACGGGGAGTGTCGCGAAACGAAAAGCCGCTTGGACGTGTGCAACGAGAGCACGCGTGAATGCGCCGCAAAGATCGGGCGGACCCAATCGGAAAAGGAGAGAGAAAGGACGTGGAAAAGGAAGAGGAGGCTCATTGAAACGGGGCGTAGTCGACCCCGGATTCCGGGCAACGAGTTACCGATAAAAAAGAGTTTTTTCGCACCGATGAGAAATTCGATCCCGATCGACGGTGGAGGATACCAACTTTTTGCAATTCCTATCGAGTTTCGCGTCGCGGACCCGTTTAAATCTCGATTTAATCTCACCTGGGTATTTTTGTTGTCCCCTTCGAAACCTCTTTATATAATACACGCGAATACGTGTCGCGCCTCTGCTGCGAAACGAAATTGTCTACGTATGAATTCGCGAAAGTGAGAAATGTCCTCATCTTCATGCAAAACGTAACATTTATTGCAATATGCATTTTTTACAATTTATATCACACGTTGCATTTATATTTTATAATTTTCGTTTTCAAATGCGATTACATCTAATTATTTTATCAGAGATAAGAAATATGATAATACGGTTAGAAACATGGGGAAAGTGTATCCAAACCTGTAGGTGTATTTGAACCCTGTTTACAGGACATAGAAAATGTTAGTTGCTGATATTTTGTCCAGAATAGAAACTGCAAAAAGTAGCAGAGATCACGATTGCCTCGTGAGATCCATGGGCAAAAAGCACCTACACACAAAATGAGTCAGGTAACCGCGACTATATCTGCTCGTATCTCCTATTCGGTTGAAGATGTACAACAAGTAACGACACGATTTATCTTCTTTTAACTTTTCCCTTCGTATTTACCCTTGCTTCAATGCACTTGCATCGATGGAATGAATCTGCATCTTCCTATCCATAGTAACCGTTATAAAAAGGCCGTATGAGATATAAGGGGTGAGATTCGAGGAGGATGAACGCCCCATCATTTCTTTCTCAATCTTCCCTCTCCAAAAATGTGTAAAAATGGATCAGACAAAGAAAGAAGTAGTTCATTTTCAAATGAAAATTAATTCGAAATTTCTCCTTCTTTTATGACATCAGAAATATCTATAAATCTGCGAAGTGTTTTGCGTATACAAAAATTCCCTTATATTTGGATTCTTCTATTATAGGATAAACTATGGTGTACATGTTTAAATGTACGTATCAAGGTTGAGAACCATAATAGATTGCGGAAACGTCGTTAGTGCGCTACCAAATGATTCTTTCCTGAGTGACACACTGTAGGAAGCGAAAAAATCGCTCGCGACGAAATAGCTCGTTTCCATGCATCGTCGTTCACAACGACGACGAGCGACGTTGCCTGCCGATAAGCTTTTACGAGAGCTCGTGCTCCTTCTTTCTCCGGAGCCTCCGTTCCAGCCTCTATTGCTTTTTCCGTACCACAAGAATCGAATAACGGCACGCATTTAGTTTTCTAAAAAAAAAGTGATGTGCATCTTGTCCCGCTGCTGGATATCTATTTCTGTTTAACATATTTGAGACCGAACAATTTCGGGCTTTCCCTGGTAGCAGTTCTTATTTATAATAAGATGATGTATTCTTTGTCAAAAAGAGGAAAGTATATTTGTAATTTTTTAAAGACTCGATGCTTGCTTGGCGAGATTCAGAACGATGACTACTGAGTAACGTTCGACCAGGCGGTTTACTCTTTTACCTCTCACAGTAGCACCGCGGCGTAAGCTTTCCCAGCGAACACCTGTTTCCTTCTTTTCCCGTCACAATGATCGCACGCGTTCCCCGCGACTACCTCTCACGTACACGGAGGCCAGCTCGATACAATAAATTGCCCGCGAGCCAACCAACCAAGAACATAACGACTCACTCTCTCTCTCTCTCTCTCTCTCTCCCCCATCCACAGCGATTTCCTCTACTTCAAGTCAACTACTGTTAATTGCGTGCACCTGGTTGCTACGGATAAAAACGGGTTACATCCAAACAAGTGGAAGAAGAATGCTCCGTTCCCATTCTCGATCGTTGCGTTGGTGGTTACTGATAAGCAACGCGAGGGCCTGGGTCAGAGATGAGATTGGCCCGCGTGCGTATCTGTATCGTTCCAGTCGAAGCTTATCATGGACCCCGATAACACTTGAACGCCCCCAGATCACTCGATAACCACGTCATATCGACATCGGTCATCACTGACTGACGGCCTGATGGAAAAAGACCAGGTCCTGTTCTATCCTCTAGAGCGCAATTAACTAACCCTAAAAAAAAAAAAAAAAGGCCAGAAAGCTTTATCAATTGATAAAAATCTCCGTCTATACGGTGTAATATATATATATATAAATAATAATCATGCTTCAGTTTTCTTTCGCTCATCGTAACTCGCAGAATCGTGTCGCACACAGAATTAGAAACAAATGTCATATCGTTCAATGATAGGAAGACTAATAACGCGAGGAATAAAGTTTCTTCTTTTAACAAATCGAAATGTATTTCTGTTAGATCCTACTGCAAAAAATTTAACATACTTTTTACTCGATATTTGATTTTTACTTTTCAAACTTACTCATGCGATCATTAATGAT
Organism: Ceratina australensis; assembly: GCA_004307685.1. Lineage (NCBI taxonomy): Eukaryota > Metazoa > Arthropoda > Insecta > Hymenoptera > Apidae > Ceratina > Ceratina australensis. Next base: position 861,774 of record SHCU01000008.1, read on the forward strand.
ACTGAGCTTATCTTTAGTTCATATTAAGCAGATCCATTACGATATTCCAGTCATAAATCGAGAAAATTGGGATCACGGACGTTGTTTACGGTTGTGCAGCGCACATTGGGATTTATCTTTTTAAAGTAGCCGCATCTGACGATTACCAGAGCTTTCTGTTCTCGGAGATAAACGCCCGGTCGCAATTAACGGCCGTTGTAAATTACCGAAACTGTTTCTCGCGTCGAGGATCGGAGCCAAAGTCGCCGAAGCTGCGCGACGATGATGAAATTATTTCTCTTTGCTTTCCCTCGCGCGTCCGCCAGATAACGAAGAACGTGCAAACGGAATGAACACGCGGGGAAATTATAATAACAAATAATATGATTAATATAAATAATTAACGGGGTAATTAATAGGTTTGGAAATTGCATAAAATGACTGTCAGCTGAGAACGTAAGGCCGTTCGCGTGGGATCGCGCGTGCAAAATTAATTACAGTATCGAGTTTATTACCCTGTAATTACAAGCAATTGAATTATACGTAACGGTGTGATAGGTGAGATTCCATTCTAATCGCCGTCATAAAATGTAACCATGTAAGCGAATACAATGATGATGAATGAGAGAGAGGAAATGGGGAGGTGGACAGAAAGGGAACAATGCTCACTGTACTCGTGTCGAACTCTTTATATTCGTTCTTAAGAAGTAACAAACTCCTCTATGGAACTCTTTATAAGTGTCTTTTCCTCGTGCGATAATGCGCAAATATCGTGCATCTTATTGCCGTATACAGGACGATCCCCATATCAAGTAACTCATAAAAAGTCTGTCTAATTATCATATTTTACAACGCCTGTCACCTCGTCCACTATCTCATATCGATATCGAATTTTCTAATTGCATCTTCCTTAATTTAAAAGATGGCCAATCTGTTTCGCTTATTTTATTTTTATGAAAACTCTCCAGACACTGATCTGAGAAAAAGAAATGAACCAATGTCGCGAGATCGCCCTTCCGTTTTTCCGCAACAAAGACGACGGTGTAGGAAAAAGAAAGAATGAATTGCACGTCCCTGGCATTCTCCGTGGCTGGGCCCGGTATATCGGAAAGCCATGGGAAAGAAAGAATCCGCAGGAAAGTCATCCGACGCGATGGGACCGAACGATATCGTGGGCCCCGAGCATAAAACTCGACTATCTTCGCAATCTGATGCCGCACGAACCAGTTTTCGGTGTTGGAGCATTCGCGAGGATCTTCGAGAGGAACCATCTTCCCGCCGCTCCTTTATCCCACAGATCCCCTATTCCCCTTGCGGCTCGAGCTAAGAGAAATACTGCCAGGGATCGATACCACCGTCGATTGATCGGGAACGGCAAAAACGAATCGTGCCGCGTTCCTCGCCTCGAAACTCAAACCGTTAATTGAAGAAAAAAGAAAACGGGAAACAGAGATAGCGAAAAAAAAGTAAGGAATGGTACGCAGTAGCAAGAATTGGCTAATCGGCGACGCAGATTAGCTCTCGATCTTCCGGCTGACTGCCCCCAACGTGATACCGATCGAGTTTTCTCGCTTTCGGGCCAGCTGAACCCGTTTTTCTCGCGTCTCAAATAGCGGTACGAGCTACCGGGAAAAGTTGCACCACATCTTTTTATCCACGCGTTTTCGTTTATATTCCATCGACTTTGAAACTTGTAATATCGTCGAGATACCCGAAAATAATTCTTTCTACAACAGGCGCAACTAAATTATATCGTATTAAAAATTTCGCTTGTTTACTACAAAAGAAACTAATGCTTTTAACTAGATAAATCGAAGGAAGAGTATTAACAGACGTTTTGTCTCAATACGATAACACGAACGAAATTTTCCGCTGGATAAAAGTTTTAATCGGCCCGGGTGATGATATATTACTGTAGTTGAAAATGCTGATTGACAATTTAATATGTACCCGGTTCCGCTGTTGACTAATCTCGGGTTAGAAAATAGATAGCGCATTCCACGATGAAAAGGGTAACGCAAAACTACCCGTGTACTCGGCCAGTTCGTTTTCATCGAGCATGTAATCGATCAATCGGTTGTCGACCGATAATCTAAATCGAAGTGTCGAACTTCATTAACGTTTCATGCGCTCGGTATCGGGTCGTTATTCAATTAAATTACGACTAGACGATTATACCATAGATATATTGTGTACATCGCTGATAGAGGCCTGCTTATCGCTCGCCGCGATCGCTACGAACCTGCGTAAAGCAATGGGACCAAAAAATAGCCGGAAACGGGGGAGGAGGCCTCGAGTGTGTACAAGCCACATGGCGAACAAGCAGATATTCGCTCGTGGGGATGCAAATATTCGGTACGCTTAGCTCGTTCCTTGGACCGATTAACTGGTTTAATCGATCAACCGGACGCGGCTAATCTGAGAACGGAACGTGAGCAACTACCTGTGAACTTATACATTCTTGTTCCTAAGTATCAGCGAGTTAATGAGAAACAGTTGTTGGAATAATCGAGTGAGATATGATTAAAGTGTGGCTAAATGAACGATACGTACGTGTCTCAAAATTGCTTTCATATTTACTATTACTTTTAATTATTGATATTTAACGAAATGGGAGACGTCATAATTAATATTGATAAATGACATTCTTTTAATTTGTTGAAAATTTTTAATTTTATCGTCAAATGTTTCATAAGGATTTTAAGATTGGGTTAAAAATTTTATTTGAGAGTAGGGGTGTATACTATACGTATAGTAGTCCTGTCTGATCGCTTCTGATCGTGTTAGACGAGGATCGCGATCAGATCCGTTAGGGAAGGGTAGCAGGAAGCACGAGGGACGAAGATAGAGAGATAGAGGCAGGAAAAGGCTTCGGGGCTGGTCGAAGGAAGGGCAATCAAATTGCGGACGAGCGTAAACAAGCAAGCGAAATTAACCTTCTAATTTCTGCGGCTTGTTGCTAAATAATCGATTGCCGCGCACTGAACTCTGCTTTTGCGGCAACAGGTGCGAGTCGACCTAGTCGATGTTACACGACGCAGCTCTCTCTCTCTCTCTCTCTCTCTCTCTCTCTCTCTCTCTCTCTCTCTCTTTGTCAGCCGACAATCTCTAGTCAAAATCTAAAAAAAATGTAATGTAATGCTCGCTTGTAAAAATAGTAATTTATATCGTAATTCTATTGTTTTATTTAATCTATGGTTTTATATCATCTTGAAGCACAGTGAGTTTAGTGCGATAATAAATGCAAAACGCTACACCGTGAAAAAGTGATGTTAGATTGAATTATCGTTATTAATATAATATGTAGACACGAACGCAGAGGTAGACGCGGAAAGATGAAGAGTATGCATCTTCCATGCAATTAACACCGCGCAGCAAATTCTTTCATCCCGAATACATTGAAATGTTTCGAAAACAATTTCCATTGTCTCTACTCGATCACCCGGCTCGTGAAGACAGAACAATCGTGTCTTAACGCGTTCCATTCATCTGTTTCCCAATCGACCGTCTATAAATTTGCCGGAGACTTTACAAAAAAACACAGCTCGGATCAATCAGCGTCGATTCAATTCGAGCCCTTATCTCGCGGATGCAAATGTAGGAAGGAAGCGAACGCCGAAAAAAAAGAGTCCGACGAACGTTGTAATCGGTGACAGCGTGGCGTGCAGGGGCGTCGCGGCGCATCGTGTGACGGTGGCCCTCGATCGACGCCGGATAAGCCGCGGCAACTATTTCGAAGTTATAGCTAAGCCGAGAGAGTTACGGGCCGCTCGCGGGATTTATTAATCGCGGTAACCACTGACTACGAACCCCTACGCGCGGTCCTCCCCCCCCCCCCCCCCC
>SHCU01000008.1:894056-908248 GCA_004307685.1 Ceratina australensis
TAAACGAGATGTTCATACTTGGCCCGAAATGAAGACCACGAGTCAGACTCGTGATATTCATGTTTGGTCTGGAACTGAACAACGAACCCGACTCGTGACATCCATGTTCGGCCTAAAATTTTTATCACGAATCAGACTCGTGAAAATAGTGCAAGGGGTTAAGAAGCCGGTTAATCCAACCCCAACTCTGAGGCACTCTGACAATGTTGTCAAACCCATCAAACGCGAGAGGATTTCTTGTCAATCGTATATGTGATCCATAGGAAGTTCCTGAGTATCTGCTGTTTTTATGAGTGTGCGGTTAATAAAAAGGTACAAATGGTTCCGTTTCATTTGAGGATGACAATTTGAAATACAGAACAGTTTTTATGCTTTTCGTTATATTGTTAGAAAAATTAACAGGGTTGAATATATCGTCGAAATTATTGAGGTATTCTACGGCGAATCGTTCGGTTGAAATTCGCGCGGGGTTGTGATTTTCGGTTTAGAACGATGCAAACAAGAAACTGCTTATCATCGCGAGATCGTCACCGAAAGGGTGCGGTTCGTTCTTCTAGTGGGAACTAGCGAGCAACCGCGTTCGAAAAGGGTATCAGTCCCGACAGATTAGTCGAGCGGGAGAAGCTGTTGGCAGAAGTTGGCATTATCGCGTTCGGATTCATTGATTCTTGGGGGTTGGAGTCGTCGCCCCGCGAAGGAACAGACACGCGGCGAACTTGCCGCCATTACGCCTGAGGCGGTTATCTGAGCATTTGAATGAAACTGCGGTGTCCTACGACGTGTGATATCGGCACTCTCTACTTTCAGCTAGTAGTTACCAGTGATTCGCGGAACCCAGATGCCGAAGATCCGAACTCGATAATGTTTCACGGTTTCCGGGTTCGAGCGCGGTTGGCACTGGCACCAGAATTCACCGAAATTCCAAACGAACATCTTGAAGTTTCTTTCCCATCGAAACGAGTTATAAATCCTAGTGACATTAATTTCTTGTACATCATATAAGTTAATAAACGTTTTAATCGTACGGACTGGACTCAAGAGCTAACAAACCACGTGGAAAAAAGATCGGTCGCCCAAGACGAGAAGCATAAAAGTCGCGGAACGATTCATTAAAACTGGCCGAGCGAGCGATGGAACAAGCAGTTATCCTGGCTCATTCCATCCAGTTGTATAATATAATTAACCGGGACACGGGCGACGGCCGGGAACGGGTCCACGCGTAAAACCGTGGAATTCGTTCGTGGCTGCGTCACTACTAGCTTTTCTAACTTCGCTTGCACCAGATTGTCTCGCTCCTGGGCGCGTCGTTAATCCGTTGGTTCGAAGGGAATTTCACGATCGCTAATGAGATTCCGAGTGTCAAAACTCTGAGGCCCCCGGGCCCGTGTCCGGGACACAGTTGGGACGTGGCCACCAAATAATGGATCGTAGCGATTAGATGGCGCCGATAAAAATGTCCAGAGGTGGGTCCCGGGGTGTACACAACGAGTATTTCTTTTTTTTTTCCTCCTCGTCACTCTCTTCTTCCACGTCATGCGAGCGAGCATGTTCCGCGTGAGGAGAAGAGGAACGGAGCAGGACGAGGATAGCCGCGAGGGGGCGGTTGAGAGGGAAGGGACGAGGTGTGACGGCGGGTGGTGGTGGAAGGAAGGGAAGCGGCGGAGGACGAGGGCAGAAAAGATAAAGAGAGGACTAAAGAGCGGAGATTAGCGCTAATGCACCATCGAGGGAACGGGATGGTATGGGGGCGAGGTCCATCGTATCTCTCATATTTCAAACCCCCGTGACGTCGTCCGAGATACCGAATCATTCCCACCTAGAGTCGGTCGACCCGTGTATTTTTAGACGGTCTCTTTTTACTTTTCTCGCTCCTGACGCGAACCGCTCCGCGCGATCGCCTTCCTGTTCCTCCGCGCCACCAACCTCCGTGCGTTGGATGGAAACGTCGATGCGAATGAATATAAATTATATGGAAGACACTCGTTTTATTTTCGTTTCATTAACCACCTAATGTGACATGATTCCGATTTACGTGTGACGATTTCAAACAATTTAAATAACATTTACACAATTTTAGTTATGATATACGTGTAATATAATCTCAAGCATAAGGACAATCTATTATAAAAAAGAGGATAAAGAGAGGAATCCTGTTTCGCAAGAGAGCGTGCACTTTTCGGTTGAATCTAATTGCGCTCGTGCGGGCATAGGCGTTTGATCGGCTACGACTATAGCACCGATAAATACCTAAGCGACCGAGCGGCCTGGCGAAAAGAGCGGGGAACGTAAATCGGAGGTTAACGTTTGTCCCGACGTTAACCTTTTCCGCGTGAGGCGTCGACACCCGAGATAAGGAACGTCTGTTAAGGGTACATGGATCCGAGTCTAATAAGCTTCTCTCGGTTTCTGCGAGATAAATATCAGGCCGTGCAACCGGCGCGAGAAGTGATTTACAAGGATTCGGGCCTGCACGTCGCATTGCCGCGCCACACCGGGCTACGGAATCGTTGGGAAAATTATCCGGGAAGATTTGTCCACGGATCTACAATTTTTTTAAATTAACCGTATAGAAGGAGAAATAATTGAAAAATAACCATTCTGAAATGCTACCTGGGGTGAAAATTGCTTAATTAAACGATAGCTTTAATTTCATTATTGACGATAATGCACTTATTCTAAGAGACAGATATTAACAGAATTTTTCATTTAATATTTCTGTCAGTTTTTCTGAACGCACAAATTCTGAAGACGTATGCATTGTCTTTTAATTAATCCTCTGAAAACGCGGCACCTCGATACGGAGACAGGAGAAGGAGGAGTATATTTACGATTCCTGTGGAAACGTTGCCGCAAATATCATCGCGGCAAGACCTAAGTCCGCCGTTCGCCGGCAGAGCTTGTAAATCGTCTCTTGTAAACGCGTCCGCAAATTAACGACGCTTTCAGCGAATCGTTATCCGCGTTCTCCGGCGGCTGTCCCGCGCCTATATTTTATAGCATTATAAACTTCGGCCGGTGTGCATTATCGCACAAACGTTTGGTATCTTCGCACTTTGTACGGATTTCTCAATCGATTGTTCCCCCACGATTTTCGGTAAACAATGCATCCCGCTGATGTTTCATTCGAGTCCGTCTATTTTTCTTCCTGTTCAATTGAATCTCGATTTGATCCTGTTCCGTGAAAATTACCGAACTACTTACCAAGGACCGTAGATGTTTTCCTTCGTGTGATAAAGATTAACGCGATTCGTTGGATTCAACTGTCAGGAACAATTCTTATCATAGCAGACCGTAAACAAAACAGTCGCATGCCTACGCGTTGCATGAGTTTTATCAAAATAGAAACTTGAAAAGTGTGATGCAAAATCTGTGGCAATGGAAATGTTGCGAGGAGCATTGGGAAACGAAACATAGTCTCGGTACGAGCGAAGCGTCAGCAGCCAATTCACGGTACCAGATAGCATCGGATATTTTTCGAGTGAATGTTAGCAAACGGTTCATCCAAAAAAAAAGAGAGAACGAACTAGTGACGGTGAAAGAAAGATAGAATTGTGACATAGAGACAGAGAGAGAGGGAGATTTAGGGGTGAAGGGAAAAGTGGCCTGGTCCGAACTTTTCGACAATAACCAGCGGTGGGCAGCCCGTTATTGAATTTTTATTGGCGACGACAAGTCAATTTGCGATTAAACCCGCCACCCCTGTTACTATTCCGCGCGCCAACGGCCCGACACGAGTTCGACAGTTCGTTTAAAGAGGAGACGCCTTCGTTTCCTACTTTTTTTTTTATTAAACTGAAACCAACCGAATGAAACTTCTTAGGGAGTGATGGAGTCTGTAGCTGGTTAATCGATTGATGGATTTCCTTGACATTGGAAATTATTGTGTCAATCTTGGAATAATAGGATCATTTCTTTTACCCTCAGAAGATCAGTGGAAGTTCAATCTCTCTCGGATTTTGTGTCTCGATCCGATAACGAATCTTGAAATAGAATTTACTTTCAGAAATGAGAAGCTGTCAGTTAAGATTTTTTTCGTACCTCGTCTAACATTTGTGTTGCAATCGAATTTGCTCGATAATCTTACACTGAACTGTAATTTACTTTCAGTGGTCGTGTTTTTTTGCGAAGGATACGTATCTCTCTACTGACGTTCTCAAGTGTCGTTTTCGAAACTCTATCAACGGAACGATCTTATATCGGTAGCCTTAGCTTGTAACAGTAGCTTGAGAATGATTTGAAGAGCTCGTTGCCAGCAGAGACGTCCTGTCACGTGTTTCAAGAAGGAACCGTGTATCCTTTCGAGGAAACAGGAACGTCTTGGTTTGCAAACCGGAAGCACCACGTGCGGACTTAATGGATTCTTCGCGTACGGCACTTAACCGGTTGTTACGTAAGCAGGAACGTTTGCCACCTGCCGTTGAAAATGAGGGCCACGTGTTTCAGTTATAAAAACAAAATATTAGTTCTAACACTTACAAACGAAAGATAATATTGTTTTACGAACGTTTAGATTGAAAAATCGTACTCATAGTTCACGATTGACAGGGGAAATAAGTTCGCCGCAATTGCTTCGGGCACGAAACGTTAGCAATAAATTCAGAGGGCGATTCATTTGCGTGACCGTTTGAAATCATCCATCTATCGGACTTTCGACGGAGAGAGGGTTTCAACTCTCACCTGTCGACACAAAGGGTGGACACGTGTCCACCGTATAAACATACGTTGAAGGATGAACTCTGCCCCTCGTCGACCCCCTGACACGATCGACCGGTGCTAGATCACTCTTCACTGGAATTTCCGGTCACTTCCCAAACAATTTCCCATGGAAATTTCTCCGACGAAATAAATTCCTACGATTTTACAAACAAACAAGGGAAAACAGTCCATTGTGATGCCAGTGAGAAACCGAACACGATTATTCTACATACTGTACGACAGCTTAGCTAAACATGTTTTCTTATCTACGTATGAAAAAGAAAAGAGTCAGCATGTTTCGCAACTTCCGATTGAGCTGCAAATAGCAAATCGTCCCCTGTATCCGTAAATGGCGTGTTCTGCTTCGCGTTAATGGCTTAATGGCGAGTCGATGTCCGAGGGAGGAAAAAGACCAACATTTCACGCTGCGTCGCCGAGTAGCCGTGGAGGACAATTACACGCCTCTTCCCGGGCTCCTTCTGCAGTCCGTTTCGTGTTAAAGGCGGCCCTGATATCGCGAAACGCCGCTGATAACGGCGCCGCTGATAACGGCGCCGCTGTTATCTTATCGCGAGGAAACCCTCCTTTCGCCGTCGCGTCGACGTTCTTTCTTTCTCTCTTTCCACTTCTTTTCCACGTTTCGGGCCTTGCCGTTCGTCGGGATTCCTTCCACCTCTGACGGACAGTGGATCCATTTATTCGCAAATGCCAAGGCCGAGGGAAAGATCGACGATCCAGGCCTGGCCCCGGAGGTCGCCGCGATCCAACAAATGTACGTGGATCACGCGTCGACGTACTGTGAAAGTGATACCAAAGAAATGGTTCTAATTTTTATATCACTCGCAGACGATTTATTTTAATTCGTCGAATTTAGATTATCCCACGAATTGAAGTTTCATTCTTCGGATAATTGCGAAACTTTATTTTCTCAATGTCCCGTCGAAGAGCTTTGAATCTTATGAGAACTGGACTGAACATTTATAAACAAATTTTATTACCCTTCCGTAGATTTAATTTTCTAGATTAATATCATGCGTTTAATTTTTCATAAAGATACATAGTCTAATTCGGAATAGTGATCAAAATCAAATCGAAGTCCGAGTGCATAGTTATAAAAATGGTGGGAACGCGTTTGTACGACCGGAAACTATCAAGCGGCATTGTCGTGGACGAAATTAATGGTGGAAACAGACGGGCACGAACGGAAGCGAAACAGAGGTCCTGGAAAGGATGGATTGCCAGATTCTGATCACTTGGCCAGTTGAACGGGACTACCACCGAAGACTCTTCGCCGAGATAGCAGGCAGCGATTTCTCGGGGGTTGATCGGCGATTTGTCAAAGTCTTTCGACGGAACGGGTAAGAAGACGACGAGGGCCACGACAATGCTATTCTGATATTTAACGGTTGTGCCGCAAAAACTTCCGACATCCGGCATGACCAGCACAAAAAGAACGTTTCTTTCCTGACTACCGGCTAAAGTAGAAGTACCAATAATTGGCCGCGTTAGCATACCGGATATATTTACATGAAATAAGATCTATAAAATCTTTATTAGAAATAATAAATCATTGGCATTCAACAAAAGTTTATTCAATCAATTCAATCATCAAATTCATCAATTCAATTCAAAGCATTCAAAGTTTATTCAATATTTAGTAGAATGATAAATAAAATAATAAAATAAATATAATAATAGCACCGTTACTTCGATTAGCAAAATTTGACCGTTCTTGGCTTTCTATTTTTATAAAACAATTCTTATTACTAAAACACATTTTTTAAATTAATGCTACAAACAATTTAATCTTCATAAAAATCAGCAGTTTAGTAATCGCCCGTTGTTACGAGAAAAAATTTTCTCCGTTGTTTCTCAATGACACAGGCAGTTAATCCTTCGCGGTTCGTTCCCTAGGAAACAGAACCATACGTAGACGTTGCGTGCGTCCGTATGCGGTTACGTTTTTCGCATTGAAAAAAAAAGAAAAAATTAAAAAACAGACGCCTCCGCGATAGCGTGTATATCCTCGGTCGCACAGATGTCGCAAAACGCCGAGAGCACCCGGATGGCACCGAAGTTCTCCGATAGCCTGATGGTCATTTCTCATTTGCGTAATCTCACGCCACCCTCCTCGGTCCCTCCCTCTCTCTGGCTGTTCTATCTGAAGCAGGACGAGCAGAAGCTCTCTCCCGCCTCAGATGGGAACGGAAAGAGTGCGCGGGGGGAGGTTGGCTGCTCCGCGAGCTCAAAGGGGGGCGACTCGTGCGACCATTTGTTCCGCGGGGAGGTTTTGACGAGGCGGACCCGGTCTCTCTTCCTCTGCCCGGTCTAATCGCCACGGGTGCAAACGCTGCCCAGCCGCCGCCTCCACCGGGGAAGCTAATCATAATTGCGCGGGCCACGATAAAAAGTGTCCGGCTCTTTTTCACCGTCCTAGGTTGCACCTCCGGGCACGCCACGACGATGACGAAGCGACCGCTGCAACCCCAAAGCCGCTTCGGGTGTCTCTGATATGTTCGCATAATTGACCCCGAAACGCTGTTACAACGATGACTTTATTAGTCTTCAGGTTTATTATAGCCGTCATTGAATATTATCTGGAATATTTAAATCGTTCGTGAAGTTTCAAGATTTTTACATCGTTCAACAGCTGACTCCGAATTCTACGACAGCAGATTGTGAAATAGAAAACTTTCGCGATTTCAATGCAAGATTTTACTTTTACGTTTCACGAATGAGACGATGTGCATTTACGCACGTTTTTACATAATGCATTTAATCTTCATAGATTCGCAGTTCATATCTTCATGATTGATTTTCTGATTTTCTGTATCTGCAAACATATCAAGAATCGAACATCGTCTTTATTCAACGAGAAATCGGGCAATTTCGCTGCTTCGAATTATCCACACTTTCACGAATGAAACCCGTGGCTGGAGAGGAGATGGCTATCCCTGTCCATCTCCACGGACAGATGAGCGCAGCAGCAAGTACAGAGATAAAAGGATATGAGAGATCGAGGGGCGAGGGAGAAGGGAACCTAAGTAGAAGCAAGAGAGCAGGAGCTAAAAGAGAGGGGCTATCTCTCGCGTCGTCTAGACTCGAGGAGCCGTTCCTGGATTTTCTCCCCCGGGAGCCTCGGCCTAGCGGGCAGGCGAGGAACAAGAGACGAATCTTGCGAGACAGTGGGACCACTGTTGGATCCGTTTCCTCCCTTCTCCTCGCCTATAGGATCTTAACGAATAAGATAACACGGCGCCAGGGAGCTCTCGCGCTCTTTCACTCTGAGCCAGTCAACGGTCACCGACATCACCGTCATCGATGATCCATCCGTCCTAACTTGTGTTCATACGCGCATCCCCGAGGCCTGATTACGCGGAATCTCTTGTCTCGTCGTTTATTCACGCGCGTCGCACGCTGAACGATTCTGTTTCAGAAACGATCCCATGATCTGCTGAATCGCGAGCATTATCTACTCGGGCGCCAGCCGCGATCTTTGTCAGACGTTAAGTATCACTGACGAACTGCTTCTCGAAGTAATGAGCAATGACGTTCTCATTTGTCTGGCGATCCTTGATTTCTCTCGATAATTCAACAAAGAATTCATCAGTTAATACTTGGAACGCTATTCAAGTTAATTCTTTTTTAATACAATTATTATTTACAATTAGTCTGCAGTCTATTCGTTGATTTTACATGGTTAATTAAGCGTACATTTTTGTTATAAATCATGAACGATCGCTGCGCACGATCGATGGCAATGATCAATTCGCAGCCCCATCATTTAGTCAACGAAATTCCCAGCCGAATTAAAGTAATGGTACAATGTGCCAAGTTTCCCCGAAGAAACTATCGGTTTGCTGTGTTAGCAGTACATTTAAAAAGCCAATTAGCTGGTAGTCAAAAGTGACCGGGACGGTTTGCGGTGTCGTAAATCATTCGCGGCGTGTCTAATTAAAAAGGACGAAAGGGAAACCGATGGTCGAGAAGTTCGACTGGTTCCTGGGCCACCGCAGCGGCGTCGAACTCAAGCACAAGCCAGGCTCGACGATAATTTATTGGCAGGTAATTAGCGATCGCGCGAACGATAATTGTCCCGCAATTTCGCAACGCTAGGCTCGAACGCTACGTAGTTGCGTAACGTGGTGGCGCGGCGTGTCGATCTAGGTGAAAATCCGAGGTGATAAATGCGCGAGCGGCGCGACGCGGAAAAGCGTGAAAAGGACGCGAGTCATTAGCGTCGTTCCGAGGGACAAATGGGTCCATAATTAAATAGTCGATCAAATTGCCTGACGAAATTATAGATGCCTAGCGTTGAATGATTTCCCTTCTACTTGTTTAATAAATCACTTCACGAGAAGCGCTCAATTTATTTAGTAACGTTGAATAGAAGTATTTACGATGAGTAAATTTCAATTTAAATGAAAACCTAGTATTATATCTATAAATATGTATCGTAATATTCACGGATCTTACGTACGATATATTTGACATGAGATATTGTTAAGAACCTGTCAGCTTGTCAAACCACATATTACGTAGTATTAAGATCTTTAATCGAATCGCGAAATCATGAGTTCTATTTATCAATGTTGACTGATTTTTATTGCCGATTTGATTTGATCGTTCCCCGAGGATTTTTCTTTGCGTATCTATCAATTTGCTTGATACTGGAAAATGACTCGCAGCGGCACACTGTAGAAACACGCGGTAGAAGGTAATGGTATGCACGGTTATTAGATATATAGAGTGGGGGTACGCTACGTGTCTTACGATCGTCGTTATCGTTATCGGCATTAGTCACGGAGCCCCGTTGCGGCATGTTACGAGTATCAGGACCAGTGTTATCGTTATCCGTTTATCAGGCCGCGTTATCGGCGTAGTTCGAGCTTCGTGATGTGACAGGAGTTGTTCTAGTGCCCCGAAGTCTGCCAATGAAAGTTGTCGATTTACAACTCTTTGGATCCGGCGTAAATTGGAAACAATTCAATTATACCTGTTGAAAAGTATAGACTAACGGATACACAATTTTGATAAATATGTTACTATGATAACGAAAGGAGTTACGTGCTTTATGTATATCTTTACTCGACCGGGATCTATGTGATTCAGTATCGACTATGTTAATACTAGCATAGGTTACAATGATCTAGTTGTTCGGTGACGCAACACTTTCGAGCATAAGAGAGAACAGTGACAAATTTCTGTTCCTGGGGTAGGAATGGAAAAAGAATTTCATGGAATTCGTTGAACGTGAACATTCAAAAATTTATCTTACACGTTAGGAAATAATTAATGAAGTTACGTTTATTATAAATTGATTTCTATCAATTATTAAAATTCGCGAGCTTCGGGGCATCATAAAACGTAGGATCAGATAAAGGCTTAATCTCGATCAGGCGTCGATTCACGTCGTTTCGCGGGGAGTGACAGGCCGAAATCGGAAAGGGAAAAGCAGAATGTTTGCCAGTCAAGAGGCATTATCGCGTACGAGAAACGTAGAAAAACAGAAAGGGAGAAAGAGAGAGAGAGAGAAGGAGAAAGGGTGGCAGCTGGGGACGGAAGCGGTCGAGAAAGAGAGAGAGAGAGAGAGGAGAAGTTGATAACAGGTAGCCATTGCCATGGGCCTCAGTGCCGCTTGGAAACCAGTGATAGCGGTTCTCTGCAACGGCGAGCATCTAGCCTCTTCTCGTCTGCGGTTTCGTCTTAGCCCCGGGCATTTCAACAGTTCACTTCCGGAAGAAGCTTTGCGCGTCATCGAATCGTGTATCCTCTCTCAACGCGGCCGCGTTCAAGGGGCTAAAAGCGGACGATTGTTAGCCAGCTCGAATCCGGCAGCTTTGCGGGCTCGTGGCACTGTCCCGTTGGTTGAAACTCTACAGAATTTTTGAACGCGTTCAAGTGCGACTGTATACGAGTTTGAGAAAAACTGTTCGTGATATTTTCGATACATATGAAATCGTGACATAGTTTTGATCTGAAATAGTTACAGTGAAAAGAAGTAGTTATCAAATTTCGCTTACAATCCCATGTATTCTGGATAATCACCCTTAATTTCGCACCCTCATCGTTTCGCGTCCAAACAGGGTTGGGAAAATCCTGTGCGTCGCGTCGTTTGGCCATCAAAGCGACTCGACCGTTGCCCGCTTGTCCGCATTCAATTACCCTTATCGTGGTCCAGGTGTCAGAGACGTTATCGGCCCGGGCGTGACGAAAATTTCGCCCGGACCCGTGGCCCTCCTAATTGTCGTTCGCTCGCTTCGCGCAATTAGCTCGCCGGTTTTCCGGGCAGAGCCACGCGTTGCGCGTGTGCGCGATCGATAAGATGCCGATCGTGGCGGCTTATCGGGCAACGAGCGCCCGATAAGAGAGTCGGAGTTGTCGGAGCGGAGCGCGCGGTGAAGCCGCGATACGCGGATTATCCGCGCGGCTCGTTTATTTCCGCTCGCTTGTAGCTCCAGCAGTTACAACCACGACAATCGGCCTACCGGTCACCTACCAGCCTACCTACCCTCCGCTCTCCCTCGCTCTTGAAATAGTGTTGGTTGTCGCACGGATTCTCTGACATTCTGATCCAACGTGACGCGGTGCCGGAAGATATTGACTAGGATTAATTGTTCGCACGAAGGAATCGAATCGATCTGCGGATAATCTGGCTACAGTTCGCTCTACGGATACTACTGAATTTGTTGCCTCGCTGCGCCGGGCCTGAACTCGATGACTATTTCAAATGTATTTTAAATGATTGATCAGCAAACACTGGCTTCAATTATTTCAGATATCAATCTCATAACTGATTGCTTGATTTCTCTAATTATCACTAAAGTCTAATTTAAAAGAGTAAGATTTATGATTGCTAGAGAAAGACAGCAGGTTTTTCAATTCATTAATTTATAGTTGATCTTTCTATATGTAAATGTATCAATTTTAAACAATCGTAATTTAGTTTTATGAATTACAATAATATATATGTTGAACTAAGATTTTTGAAATCCTTCGAGTGCTCGACGTAAGTTCGTGTTGCGCGCAACGCCGCACAGATTGTAAGAATAACGAAATTCTCACGTAATCAATTGATAATTCCCGTGTAACCTGATTCCACCCTTAACCAAACATTGAACGCACCGAAAAAAAAAATCGCGTATGTGCAGAGTAAACAGGGCGCACACAGAGTAACGATTAATGTTTGCGATGGGGATCGATGGTCCGCGATAAAACCGAATCGCAATCAGTTTCAGCGATCGCGATCGAGCGACGATAACTCCGTTGACGAGCCTCGTGCCGATAACGTGACAGTGGATGGCAATCGCGCCGGATCTCCGAGCGCAATCGGATCTACCCGTTCGATCGCCTTGAAAATCGAGAGAGCGTTTCGAGAGCAAGCGGGTCGGGAGAGTTGAGTCACTCGAAAATATCGCGTGTGTTCTGCGAAAGAATTGAATGGGACACAGTGCGTGACCGGTAGTCGACGAAGGCAGAATGTTAAGCTTGCGCGTGGACTTACTGTTCTGTTCGTTGGTGATAATGGAATGAGAATTCGAGCATGACTGTGATTGACGGCGAATAAGATGAGTATATTGCTGTGGAGACAACGAAGGGCTAGCCAGTTGAGGGCGGAAGCAACCCTTTCAATAACGAGTAAGTAACCAGTTGATTCAGATCTTCCGGTTCGAGATCAGGTTATTTATATTACGTTTGTGCGCATCGCATTTACGCACTGCGGACTTACTAACATGCAGGTGGTTAGATATTTTTACGACACTGTGTGTATTAAAATCGCGTCCATAAAACACGGGGCTATCGCTGTATTTTCCTAACAATGTTATCTCGTGTACACTTCGAAATTTCCCACTCGATTGTGTTCGCGTTCACCGCTACCGAACGTGACACTTCCAGCTTGAAACAACGAACTTACCTAATATAATACCTTAACAACGTATTAATCGGCGACTTATATCTACAAGTATTAGCGAGTTCTACGATCAAGAATATTTTTCTTAATTTCTTCGGAGAAAATCAAGAGGTCCCGTCTAGTTTCGTCTAATTATTATTTCGCAATAGGTACCTCCTACTTATCGTGCGGATAGCGATCTCGCGATTGAGGGAGTGATCAAAAGCACGAGGCGAATGTGGAGAAAAGGAAAAAGTAGGGGGTTTCGTCGAACGTTGCTGGTCGCGGCCTCGGAGCGTTAATGGGAGGAGTTCATTAAGATCATGCGATTACCGGCTTATCGCGGCCTAAGCGAGGCTCGTTACTTTGCCGTGACGTCACTTCCTCCCTGTGTCGCTCGTTGTCGCCCGCTGCGGCTCTCTTTCCGTCCTCGCCTCCAGCTTTCCGTTCGCTCGCCTTTTCTTCTGTTCTCCGAATTTGAGCTTACGCATCGGCTAACGCTACGCGTTTCCTCTCTTCAATTACACTAGTCGGCGTGTAATAAGAAATAATTGTGCCGCGGGATTATTATTTTGCCTGTTAATCTCGAAAGATAGTTTGCACAAATGCATGCGCGGGAGAGGTCGTTGCCTCTAATTTGATGCTAATTAACGAAATTAACGTTCCCGCTTGAACCGTCTGAATATTCAAGAGCATTTTAGATAAAGTTAAGCAAGCAAACTTTAAAATCTGTTTCTTAATCCTTGGAATATCAGACTTGTAACGTTCAACGTTGGAACGTTTTTCTCAGATGAAAATTGTTATGGTACTCGAACAAATATTTCGGCTAGATCGTCTTCAAGATCGTTCGTACAAGATACAAGATCCGATTACGCGGATCTTTAATGATATAATCTTTCATCGTTTCAACGATCGTTGGCTCCGACTTATCGTCTGACAATCTCGGAATACCGATCTTATTGTCCAGTTACGATAAGCCTGATAAATTGTCTAGACAATGATTAGTGGTAAGTACCTCCTCCGGCTAAATCCGATCGATCTCTGGTCATTGATCGATATCGAGCGTACTCGACTTATCTTCGTCCGGACTTTGTCCCAATATTTCACTAGTTTGTGCCCGTTCCTCCTCGACCTCTGTGATCGAAGGTATACATAGTACGGACACAATTATCGTGCAGATCTGTGCTGACGTCTAATCTTTACAAACTCGGGTTTATCTCGTTGATAATAAATGAGGTAGGTCAATCGAGTTGATTAGCTCTATACAAACATCGCGCAGAATTCTTTTACGAAGCCCCCGAGAGTTGTATACATTCGGGTTGCAAATGTTTAGTCCAGAGTTGTTTCTTAAATTGTTTCTGGGCGAACTAGTTCCAGATTGGAAGACGGTCTCGCAGGGAATCGTTCGGTTGCGCGAAACGGAGCAGCGGTCGATCTCGAAGCGAGTAGGGCAGGCGCGCGAGTGGCGATCGGTGCCGCGATTTCGAGGACAAGGGAAGGCCGAGAAGAGGAGAGAACGAGCCGAGGAGGACGGGTGGACGAGAGGAAGACGAGGGAAGGGTTCCACGAAAGGCAAGAACGAAATAAACGATAAGAGGGACGCCGG
>SHCU01000008.1:908269-920256 GCA_004307685.1 Ceratina australensis
AGAGGACGGGTGGACGAGAGGAAGATGAGGGAAGGGTTCCACGAAAGGCAAGAACGAAATAAACGATAAGAGGGACGCCGGGTTAACCAACAAGCAAATTAACACGTGGGAGGGTCCGATCGGTAAATGAGATAATTGTGCAACGAGGGGCCCCTCGGGGTTCTCTCTTCTTCTGCTCTCCTCCCTCCGTTACTCTCTCTCTCTCTCTCTCTCTCTCTCTCTCTCTCTCCCTCTCTCTCTCTCTCTCTCTCTCTCTCTCTCTCTCTCTCTCTCTCTCTCTCTCTCTCTCTCTCTCTCTCTCTCTCTCTCTCTCTCTCTCTCTCTCTCTCTCTCTCTCTCTCTCTCTCTCTCTCTCTCTCTCTCTCTCTCTCTCTCTCTCTCTCTCTCTCTCTCTCTCTCTCTCTCTCTCTCTCTCTCTCTCTCTCTCTCTCTCTCTCTCTCTCTCTCTCTCTCTCTCTCTCTCTCTCTCTCTCTCTCTCTCTCTCTCTCTCTCTCTCTCTCTCTCTCTCTCTCTCTCTCTCTCTCTCTCTCTCTCTCTCTCTCTCTCTCTCTCTCTCTCTCTCTCTCTCTCTCTCTCTCTCTCTCTCTCTCTCTCTCTCTCTCTCTCTCTCTCTCTCTCTCTCTCTCTCTCTCTCTCTCTCTCTCTCTCTCTCTCTCTCTCTCTCTCTCTCTCTCTCTCTCTCTCTCTCTCTCTCTCTCTCTCTCTCTCTCTCTCTCTCTCTCTCTCTCTCTCTCTCTCTCTCTCTCTCTCTCTCTCCCCCTCTCTCCCTCTCTCTATCTACCCCGGTCTGGTTGTATCGTTTTCACTGTCGATTCTTCCGCTGTCTTCGTCCGATCCACTCGCATCAAGTCCACGAGCCATGAGGCGATCGACAGAGGCGTGTTACCGATGGTGGACCCATCAATGGATCGATCCATCGATCCCTGGTTAACCTGGCTCTCCCTCGGTTCTTTACCGGTTTCCCTCATCCTCCGTCTCCACCTCGTCACCATCGAGATTATGGCCGGAACACCGACAGCCAACGGGCGCTCCTTCCAGTACTTTGTAAGTTTATTTGCGATCCGGTTATTGCATGTATCTTTATTTATGAAATCCTCGCCACGGGGCTCGTTTTTCCTTCCCCCTGTTCGTTTTAAACTTCCATCGCTGCGAAATTAATTATGCCCACCGGAGGAGAGAGAAAGAGCTGTGTAAATCATTTCGTGCAATATGACTCGCATAAAAACGATAGTAAGCGATCACGTTCGCGCTCGTTATTTATCACTTAATTTGCGGGAAACCAAAATAGGTTACTGGTTCACCGGATCTCTCAATTTCCTGAATTTGTATCCTCGCTCGCAGCGAGCCTCGCGAGACGAGGTTGCTTTTTGCGAAATCGGAGCGGCAACCTTCTCCAGAGACCTCTTCCAGAGAAACGGCAATTAAAAGTAGGACCGAAACGAGCCCACGAAGCGAACGGGGTGCAAAGGGGTGAGGGGGGCGGGCCGAGTACCGATAAACCGGGCTGATAGCGAGCGGCTCCAAACATTTGCCCGCGATAAGATCCCGTATCTCCTGAGAAAGCCCGGTTTTTATGCTCGTGCACGTTCTCCGTGTCCGTTTCTCCGCGAAAGCAGCCACCACCGCTCTCGAACGATAGCCGAGCGAGAAAAAGAGAAGGACACGATGAACACGCGGTAGAGCGAGAGAGCGAGAGAACGTCTGGCATGGGCCCACGGTGTTGTTGTAGTACCGGCTTCAGATAGAGATAGCTATTTTTAATGGAAGTTCCTTCGAGTGCTCGAGCGTCGATAGCCACTCGGCTATCTACCGGCTGATATTTTTAATATCGGAAACGGCCAGATGGGGTGGAGAGAGGGATCGAGGCTTACTAGATACGGCTCTCTCTCTCTCCCTCGCTCTCTCGGATGTAACGGATGGCACGAATATACCCTATCTTTTTGGTATATTTCCCCTCGTCTCTTCCTCTTTACGAAATTACCTTAAAAAATCTTCATTTTCTTCTTATCTTCGTATCCTAATTCTCATTACGTCTATTTGTTAATCCGACAATCAATTATATCGTCTTGGAAAATAACGTTAAACGGTTATGACGATGTCAGAATCTCGCGAATTGCTATCGAGTAATCTAGAGCCAACAACAATTAGCCAGGGGTGAGAGTTCAGGTCTCGGGAACTGGCCTGCCACGATGGGCGGGTTTGCCATCGAGGGCGATCCGAGTAAACAAATCATAAAAGGCTGACGTGGAAGGCCTTCTTGCAGACCTGCCTCACCGTGAACCTGTCCATTCGCGATCTCATCTGAGGCCTGTGTTCCGCGTTCACGAACGAATCATACTGTTTAGTAAGAATCAGTATTGATAGCAAATAGTAGAAGAATTTTTATTATTTTCTTCTACCGGTATGCAAAAAATGAATTCAATTGATTAGAAAGAATTTAACATTAAATGAACGAATAATTAATGAAAACTGACAGCTACGTTGATCATTTACGTCTGTCCAATTATTTGAGACTTTACTTAAGACATTATATATTATAAAAATAAGTACAGTGCATTGATAATAATAAATATTTTCTTGATCTCATGAGAACGTAATGTAGACCCGTGTATTAGTTTCTATTCCTCTTGAAATATTACTACAACCTACAATTGATTTGCACCACTTCTAAATTACACGCTCCGAATATTGTTTCATCTTTCTTATCTCGCTTCACGCACGTTCCGTTCCCGTAGCATCTTCCACCTTCGCCGAACGGTTTCGTCCCGTTCCGATCTCCCTCTCCTTCTCTCCCCGATCCGGTCCGGCTCTTATCCTTCCGCGGGATGAGAACCCGAGATGCCCTCCTACAGATACAAATGGTTACCTATGCCAACGGCGCAACCTGTTATTATACATTCCCCTATACAAACAACGTGTTAATCGGGCCCGCGCCCTGAGCTTCAGCCTTATCCCATGGCAAGCACCACACGCGCTATCGGAATACGCGCCGTGGAAAGTTTATCGATCGTTCCGTATTGCACTTCTTTTTCTTTCCGAGTTAAACTAGAATACAAAACGTTATTATCTTATTTTTCCTCCCATTTTTATACAAAATATAACATTAAAAAAATGTGTATACTTCTTGCATCCTTAAAATATGTGCATTAAACTTTTGACATTCTAAACAATTTTTATACGTATTTGTTACGAATATTATTTATTCAATATTCTTACAAATGCTTTAAATTACAATGATTAGCATTAGTCTGTAGTACGCTGCTTGTTCTTTCCTTTATTATAAACGTCATGATAGTACGTTGGAAAGTAAAATTAAATTATTTAGCTTGACAGACTCCCCTCGCAAAGTATAATGTATTAAATAGTACTACACTTTATAAAATCATAGTGTATAGAATTCCCTAGTAAGGAAACAATAAAGGCAGTAAAAAAGAAGGATCAGAGAAGGATACAGGGATATCTGCATTGCATCGTCGGTGCACACGAGACTGGTCCGGTCTCACTCGATGCACCTGGTGCCTCATCGTCTCGATCTCTACACCGCCCGCGGGCCCTCTCCGCCTTCTCTTCCTCCTCCTCCTCCCTTGTCCCGTCTCTTTGGTTCCCCTCCGGAGCTCTCGGTGATCTTCGGGATCGACTACCCTCGTGAAGCGGCCACGAAACGCCCTGAAAATCCACTGTGAACCCGTTCGTGGATCGATCCGCGACCGATAACCGGACTCGGCCGCTTGCCACGGTGCATTATGAAAAGCCTTCGAGGCGAGAATCTTCGACGTTACGACATTGATCGTTAGTTTTGCGAAAGAATCTCCGCGTGGCCCGCGTCGAGTCCTCTCCTTGAATCTTCAGGACCGAATCAATCATAGAATAATCATAGCGTAATGGACTGGATTATATGTACAGTGTATATATATACAGAGTGGACAATTTTACTTTCCCAGTAGAATTTCTCGGAAGCTATGAAAGATAGCGAAAAATGTTTTGGATAGGAGTTGCTCAATTTCGAAGGGGAAATATACTCATGACTTTGTCTTTGATCTTGGAGGAAACGTTCAAGGTCATTTAAAGGTCAACTTTGGTATTTTGAATAGAAACCCCTATTTTTGATCTAGGATTCGGAAAGAGCGGGAAATTCTGCGTTCAAATGAGTTATCATAGCCGTGGTCCAGGTACACCTAAGATCATGTGGAAGTCACCACAGAAATCATATCTTTTCAGTTTCGCAGTGTTTTACTTACGACGGTCATAAATGAACACGATATTTTTGCATTAAATACTTATTAATAACTAAAATGGATCATCCTGTATATATGTACGTAAATTGATTATAGGCGGAATTCATAATCGTAATCGATCACGGACCGGCTTCCAAAAATTCCGTCATCGATCAACTACCCCAAGACGTATTTCAATAACGTTCCGTTATCAACCCTTCGGCGCAAACAGCCATCTGTCCTGGAAACGTTTCTACGAGAAAGAAATTCATCGCGCAATCGGAGAATCCGCGTCTGCCGAACGACGATATAACAGCAAAGTTCGTGGGGCCCCGTCTCTGTGGCCTTGCCGGTTCCTCCACCCCCAGGAATTCCTCGGAATTCCGCGGGCCGTGGTGACTGGCGGTGGCGACCGCGTGCGCTTCGCGATAAGCTTCTCCTCCGAGCCGAACCGAAGCAACCCTCCCGGGCTAACACGAACCCAGGGGGCAAGGGGAAAAGAGAGAGAGAGAGAGAGAACGAGAGAGCGGTTCGGTCTCGCGGCCGTCATCCCCGGAGAAAAGTTTCGGTGGGTGTGCAAAGCTCGAACGAGTTCGATCGATCTCCTCGCGCGGATTCGTTATCTTCATCCGCTCGCGGTGGGCCTATCTATCTGATTGGACGCGGCGAGTTCGCCTTTCCTAACTGCTCCAACTGTAATTTTAAAACGATCCGAATTCGCGCCACGGTTGGATTTCGGTGGCCGGGTTTATTTATGGTCGCGGCAACGAGGGTGCCCAGAGATGGCTGTCTTATCGCTCGGTGCCCGATAATTGCCCGGTTTTTGCGCGCCGTTCGTGGTTGGAAACGTCGGAGCGGGTCGACGGCTTTTCGTGCACAAGCCCCCGCCCCCCCTGGTTCCAGGGTGGAACGCGATTCGGGGGGAAGGGTTCCGCGAGGCACGAGTTTTATCCGTTCTCTCGATGATCGCAACGCTTTTTGACCGGACTAGTCAGGCGATGATTTTCCGAATCTGTTCACAATTAGTTTTGCAAACTAGTTCCACAGTCCCAAATAAGTTCTCACAGGTGTTGTTACCTATGTACAATTAAACTTTTACACATAAATAGAGAGATAGAAAATACGCGTAATGTGCAAAACGTCGAAAGTACGATACATACGTACTGAAAAACGAAAGGAATCTCGATTTTTTTTATATTGATGTCACAAATCTTTTAATTTAAAAATTCGTGGTGCACGTGCAAATTATTTCTCTCGTATTTTTCGTCGAATATCGTCCACTGGTTCTCGTGGACGCAATCCATCGCAAACGTAGTTCCAATAATTTCTCATATCGGTTCTCCATTACGCGACCGGAATCGTTACTCGTTATCAATCTGAAAAAAAGAGGAAAAGAAAATCAAAAAGGATGGCAGCGATGCGTACGGGGCCGCCGGGGTGGTGGTAGACTTGGCCGGAGGTTTATCTCGGTAGCTCGGCTCATCGGCTCCTCTGCTTCATGCATCGATGTCCTTTATCGACTGTTCGGCATGTACCGGGAACATTACCGCCCGGCTTGATTGATATACAAAGTTGACAAAGTGCGCGACGCGACGCGACGTCGGTTGTCTACGTGTCGTGTTCGTCGTCGTCGTCGTCGTCGAGGTAATGGCGCGGCAACCCTATCTCGTCATTGTATCCGCCGCCGTTTACCTCTACCTCTGTTTCGTATCTCCCCTAGAAAAGGAATCCGTGGATCATTCGTGATTCAATATGCAAGATTCCCTTTTTTGTTGCTGAAATCTCTGCGAAAATTCAATATCGTATCCTTAAACCAAAATTACAAATCTGTATTCATTAATCGGCGGAATTAGATAATTAATAGATAACATGGTGAATTAGTAACGAATGATCCGATTTCCTTTCGGTTTTCCAAACGACTAAGTAGAAAAGGACGTAATAAGTCAGACATCTATTGCACTTGTACAAGAAATTTATTTCCCATCGGAGACTGGTAAGCATATTGAATTTATTATCAAATTACACGCAAAATACATTCTGCGAGAAAAATGATTCGATATTTTGCTACTTAACGATCCTAAAAATTTACGCTATCGACGATCCCGCTTCGCTGTACACCTTTCGCGCCAGCACACTTTCGTAAAGCGTGAACGAACGCGGGGTAGTTACACCCACACGCGAGTCTTCGCGCTGCGACCCGGTTCTTTCTCGGTCCCCGTGCGAAACGAGAGATGTAAGAGAGGGAGAGACGCAGCACTTCCTTATCTCTCGTAACGACTGCTCGTTATTAATCGGCGCGCGCTGTTCGAGATACCGAATCCCACCCCTCCTCGGCACCCTCTACCTCTGCACCCTGTTCGAATCGCACGCTTCCATCAGACCGCTGAGTATGCGTTTACGTGTGTATGTATGCGTCGTATGGATACGTGCCGCTGGAACGTGTATAATAACGCGAAACGTACATTGGGGATGTTTCTTTAGGAATTAAGTTGGAATCCTAATTAGAATCTTTGGTGATTAATGCATAACCAGATTGAGCTCAGTGATGATTAATACGTGTATAAAATGATATAGAATTTTATTTTGCATCGTACGTTACATCGAGGTTAACTTTCTGAACTATGCATTTTTTAAGATAGAATTTTTTTAGAGGAAGTCTTGATAAAAGTAAGAGATTCTTGGTTCCCTCCCGGGACGTTTCGCGCGGCTCCCCTTTCCTCGGCCAGCCCCATTTCCGTATCGACTCGCGATATAGCGAATTCGGCAATGCATGTGCGTCGCCTCCGTTTCTCGAACACACAGAATGATTTATTATTTTTATCTCGCCGCGGTTTCTCGCCGCGGCTACCAACAAACCAAGGTGGAAGAAAGATGTCCCAATCGAAACCAGGGAAAATCATTTTATTAGATTAAACTTGAAGCTGGTCGCGAAACCGCATTTTAAAACTTCCCAGGTCACGCTTATCATACTCTGCGAGAATATAATTGTAGATCGAGTTACTAATAGTAAAATGTGTTTAGAAAAAACAAATGATGATTTCCAGACTCGCAATGAACAGCTATAAATTTATATTTTCTTAAATTGTTCAAACTCATTGGAATTTGGCCGATAAAAAAGTGAAGAACGAAGAAATATTTTTAAAAAAGTTGGTCGGTCGAGCAGTATAAGCCAATTTGGAGATGCTGTAATTCTCCTGAATCGCTTTGATGTTAGCAGAACGGAACACTTAAACAAATTCGTATTAGGCAAACCGTGACAGAAGGGAAACGTACGATGGTGTAAAAGTGGCCGACGATAAGTCGACGATTCGGCAGAGAGAGTAGCAGCTCGTACGGGTTATCTTTGAGACGTGCCTCGCAATCGGCTCTCTAACTAACTGCTCGATGAAAAGCTCGTCCCGAATCCAGAACGTATTTCTCCCTGTGCGTTCGTCGCGCAAGGAAAGGCGAAAACGTGTAGGGGTGGTGAGCAGGTGAAAACGGTCGATAACGCGCAAAATATAACCCTTTATGGAGGCAAGTGCTCATTACAGTCGTATGTCGAGGGAACGTGAATTACAAACGAGGAGAGACGATTTCCCGCGGAGAAAACGGCAGGGGAGTGGATCTAGTAAGATCCGTGAAATTATGGGACAGTGGGTCCGGTATCAATAATCGATTAATATCGCCGTTCGTTAAATAACGACCGTGGAGCGGCGGCATTACTGCCCGATAAGTCGTCGATAATTCTGGCAGAGGCACCGTTAACTAACGACTCGATGAAAAACTCATTGCCGGGACTCTGAATCTTTTTCACGGCCGGATGAGACTTTGAATAGATTCCGCTGATGGCGAAGAAATTACCTTCAGACGTATGGAGAAACCCGGCCACTTATTTCAAAAATCATTTTATACCTTTCCTTAATTTTCAGTAAATTATAAATAGAATGTCTCACGTGTTTTGCTGTTATTTATAAAATGTAAAATTGGATATCAACAACTGGTAAAAATAAAAAATTATAAAATGCTTGATCACGGCGTCGATCAATAATCGATACGATTATCTCGGCGTCACATTCTCGTAGGAGGCTTCAGGGAGGGTGGAAGCAGCAGCGAGAGTAGCCGGCAAGCTCATCTCCGAGAGGCAGGAGCGAGGGGGTGGTTCGGGTGTTCCGATTTACACAAGTATATTGAATTTATTGAGATGAGCCTACGGATAGCGGCCAGGAGGATATTAGCTGCCTACCAACCACCCCGACGCGATGCGACGTTTCATACGATCCATCCTCGCAGCCAGCCGCACCGCTTCGCAGTCGCGTTTCATCCCCCTCCGGGCTTCCTTCCACCCTCCTCTCTGAGACGAGACCAGCAGCCACCCAGTTCGCCTCGCGCATTTATTAAGATCGCCCGGCTGATTTATGCCGCCCCGATAGGACTCGTGGCTGGGTTTTCAACACAATTCAAAGCAAATCTAATATCGATTCAACGTCGTCGATTATCGGCAGGCGAAGTCGCGAGCCTTGCCGATTGAATTTAGATGCAAACCCCGTTTCATATGAAAGTGAATGATTTTAAGGACGTTCGCGAGCAGCAGTTGTGCTCAACTTAAAATGAAATCGCGTCCACAGATTTATTATAAAATTTTCGTTTTGCCTGATTCACGTTTCCATAGATAATTTTTATGTACAATGATATAATTAAACATATATATCTGATTATACTTAAATATAATTAAACTGGATTCTTTTATAAGTTGATTTAACTAAATATTCGCATTTCGTACCAAATAATTTCTAACCTCCGTTTCCTTTCTTGTTGCAGGTAAGTTCTTCAGACTTCGTACGAATCCACCCTACGTTACAGTAAGTCATAAATTAATATTTAAAACAATATGATTTATAAAAAGTGAATGAATTTTATGATGTCATTTATAAATATCATTTATTATAAGAATGAAATGAATCATCGCGTTGGCTTACGGATTTAATCTCGTGGTCGATTTTTCGCGGTTGACCGACGTCAGGCGTCGGCGTCGCGACGATCCTCATGGGTAATCGTTGGCGGTCCTCAAGAGGAACGGTGCGGATTCTGCGGCTCTGCGAGCCGCGATTCCAGCCTGAGGTTGTCCTTATCTTCGGCGACCAGCCGTGGTTCTACAACTTAACCCTTCCAAAGCAACACAGCGCGGCACAGAGATTACCTTTCGCCTTCCGCTGCCGTCTATTTCATTCGGAATCTTTGCACGCGGATACGTTCCACTTTTTTATCCCTGCTCGTCGCTTCATCTTGGAATGTTGCCAAATATCCGGTTACATTCTTTATTACCGTAGTTTTATCTTTATTATCTCAGTTTTAGAATATTTTTTTAATTTAGTTACAAGTATCGTAGTTGATAAGCATATCCTGGAGTTATACACAAGATGAAACATTTAGTCCAATAAGGAATCTAATTCAGAGTAAATATCTTTTTTATCGCGTGCATACTCATATTTGATGTCTAATGCGAAGCAGCATGTATGTACAGCTTCGGACAATTATTCCGGACCCACTACTGCTTATGTGTGAGTCCCCTATTATGGGGACAATATTCAAAAGTAGTAATAGGTCTATGCCTCATTTTTTCAGTGCCCGATCTGACATTAATGCTGCTAGCTTCTGACATAATTTTGACGTTTCGAAATAAAAACAGTTTCATTGAAAAAATGAGGCCTAGATTTATTATTACTTTTGAATATTGTCCCGCTAGGGAACTCAGATAGGCAGTAGTGGGTATAATTGTCCGAAGCTGTACAATAGCAGAAAATGGTTAAATTACTTAATAATTGAAAAGGAAGTACCATTTCGATAGTTAGCGGAAACAATCCCCATTCCCTTGGCCGACGACAGAGAGACGTTCGGTACTGATTCGGACGCGCGAGGGGGTGGTATTTAGATATTCTAATGGCCGCCTGATAACAAGACGCCACGGTGCACGAGATAAAGACGACGCCCCCGTCGAGGACGCGACGCGACGCTGCGCGTCGCTGATAACACCGAGAGCCCGGCTCGTTGTTTACGTATACACGACGTTACACGCGCGTTAAGGTGTACATACGTGGGTATCTGCCGGTAGTGTGTGTGTGCACACGTGCATATAGCCGCGGCTGCGATTATTGGAGCAGCGAATATTAATGAAACGATTATGGCTGGGAACGATGCCGAGGCGGGTTACCGAAAAAGTTGTCCTGATGTGAACCCCGGGATTCCTCAAATTTATAAGAACTTAGAGCGTTACCTTTCGAGTAACTGTACGAAGAATTCTTATACAGGTTGTTAGATTAATATGAAAGGAAAATTATTTTTATTCTCTCCTTTCAGGGTTAATTTCGATTATACTTTCTCCCCCTGGGACAACTCCTATCACGGTCTTGAAAAAAATTCAATAACCTACTCGTGTTCGTCTAAACTAATCTAGATGTGAGATAAGGATCTAATAGGTCAGCCTAGCGCGAGTTATAAGAAAAACGTCGATCGATAGCGATCGCGAAGCGTTATTCGGTTAGCATTCGTTCGACTTTAACACGGTTTCGTCGTCGCCGATATTATCGCGTTTGAGATTCGCGGTTCCACTTCTACTATCGAGGGTGCTACTCGTCGTGAAAAACTGGCGAAGGTCTCCGATTACCAATGGCGCGATCCAGTTACCGCGGTACGTGTATCTGGCCATGGTCACGAGAGAGAATAAAGAAAGAGAGAACCGGACCCGCGCGCAGCGCAAGATCCGTTCAGATCGACAAAGAGGACGGTTGGATTAAAGCCCTCCGACTCGGTCCGCGTTTGCACACCCACGTGCCGGTGTGCGATGTGCAGGCGTGCGCGCGCGCGCACACGCTCACAGAATAAAGTCGTGGCCGTGGTCGGAACGTGTTGAACGTTATCCCCCGAGTCTCGGTGTCCGGCCCGTAGATATGTTAATCAGCCCAACGCTCGCGAAGCGATCCACCGGGCGAGAACCACGGACGGACGATAGTTGCGTGCCCGGCATCCCGAAGTTCGTCGACTATAATTATAAATCAGCCTTCCCTTATGCTAATGCCTCCTGTCTTCGGTTAAGAGTCGCCTCGCTTTCGTTCCGTCGCGCGTTCCGCGGTTGGAGAGAGAGTAGCCAACGTGGTCCGTATGAGTCGGCCCGCAATTAGGCCGCGATGCGCCTCTACGGGAATTACGATCCACCAGTTTCAGACACGAGGTTTCTGCTCCGGCGTACTCGAGTTCCTGATATTTGATTAGTATTAGGTTGTCCCATAAGTTTCTTCCGATAAGTTTTTGAAACGAAGTAAATACTGTCCGAAAGAGACTTATGACATAATCCATTACATGCATTCGCAATTTCTTTGTTGTTTTACACACCTATGAGATCCAACTGTTTGAGATTAATTAAGTTTAATCAATTTTTAAGTTTTTGAAATGGAAATTTCAGGAGACAAATATATTTTCGATATTTGCTCTATTTCACCTTTCGTCGTGGTCAGAAACCTACGGAGGCACCTCGTCGCGTTTGTGATGAAAGGTGAAACAGGTCAGATACAGTGATACGGAGCACTAAAAAAATCTAAAAATTGATTAAAATCAATTAAATTTCAAAAAATTCAAACAGATATGCGAGTAAAGCAACAAAAGAAATTGCGAATGTTTACTGGATTATCTCGCAAGTCTCTGTCGGACCGTATATCCATTTCGTTTCAAAAATAGGGAAGAAACTTATGGGGGACAACCTAATACACATTGACACGGTAGAATCTCGAAGAATTCAA
>SHCU01000008.1:931925-952116 GCA_004307685.1 Ceratina australensis
ATAGGTTTCCCATTGGGGATGAATAAAGAGGGTTGTACTGGGTGATTGAAAAGTATCAGAAAATGGTTCTTTTAAATAAACACCCTGCTGCTTGCATTATATTTCTCAAGGTAACGTTCACGATAGTAGTATTATGATACTCGATGCATTAGTAATGTCGAGATCATAAAGGTTCGAAGAAGCAATTAATCTATATATGATTCGTAATAAATGCTGTCAGAATTAATTCATTCATTTTCAGTTACTTCATTCAATTTCAATTAATTCATTCAATTTCTTAAAGTGATGCGAAAATTTAGTTGTTCGAAAATGTAAAGCGAACACGTTAGAGAAGGAAGAAATGCTTGATTTTCGTTTGGGCACGGATTCCGTGATTCGTTTCAACGTTTCATACGGGGAACACAAACCAGGTTACCGCGAGTTTCCAACCGGGGGAGGATTTTGCGGAGAGAGACTCGAACGCTGGACCCGTTTGATAACGGCTGCCAGCCACCACGTATCTTGGACCCTGCAGGCTTTATTATAAACCTCCTCCTTCACCAGATTCGCCAACCCCCTTCTTCTTCCTTCTTCGGCCAAAGCTTCCTCTCCCTCTATTTCTCGCACTCCCTCGCGGCATTCCGCTCCGACCCGCTCGAATTACGAGTATAATCCAGTAAATAGAAAACAAGATAAGGTAGGCAAATGCTTTCAACGAGCGCTTAAATCAGCCACGCCGACGGAAAACGATGATGATGTCAGTGAGTTTCAGGCCCGTTCGCGACACGGAAATTTCCATGCTTAGAATAAATTCAGTGAAGACGATATTTCAATTTCGTACTACCTGTTTATAAATTGAATTTATTCTCAGTCGACGATCTCTGTACGAGATCTCTGTATCACTTTTCTACCGAGCTTTGAAAAAGAGAAGAATTCAGACTTAAATCCACATGAAAATTGCCAAGGGGGAACAAAGATGAACGGCAGAACAAGGCAAAGAGTGAAGAAGAGCAGAAAACAGAAAGAGGAAGGTGTTGCAAGTTCGTATGTATGTTTCTCGCGAGAGGAAGGGCTACGCTGAGTTGGTGTGGTGGGACCTCTTTATCGTGATCCCCGTCCTGCAGCTCAGCTCCTCATTAGCTCGGCCGCTCATCAATCACTCGTCCACGACCACCGTCTCGTAAAGTCTCGGCCCCCATATCGGCGCAACCTGGGTACCCCGGTTCGAGAGCTATCTCTCACCGCAGCCAAAGAAACACACGGACAGAGGGAGATTGTTCCTTTCGTACATATGTACTTATACCTACTGTACGTACCTACACGTACGCAACGGTTATAAAAACTATTGGCGCGTTCTCCCTTAACTCGAAACATTTAAACGTAACTTCGCTCGTTGAACGAAATTAATAAATCAGAAAAATTTCTGTTGCGATTGGTTTTATTAATCTATAAATTCTACTGCCCGTTTCGTCTGACTAAATTCGAGCTAACACAAATATAATAAGTACAAGGAAATTCTAAAAGGAAAGGAAATTCTAAAAAAACTTCTGTACGTATATCGAAATCATATCTCTTTCTCCGTATTTCTACATCTTTTTTATTTCACTCGGTTATCCCCCATTTGCTCGTCTGCTTTATCCGTTCATTGTCTTCTTATTTCGCTCCTCGTCTTCTTCTACTCGGAGGCCGAAGCGTTCGCCTGGACTTCACGAAAAGAGATATGGTGTCCCAATATTTGGACCACGGATCGCGGGACCTGTCCCTTCTACGTTACGGAGATTCGATCGACGAGGACCACTCGAACCGCGTCTCCCGCTTCCTTTCCCCGGTACGCCGTCAGATCGATCGAGATATCAGGCGAGTAGAGGACCGACCGAACGATCGCGACGGTCCGGCCCCCGTGAGCGTACTCTCACTTGGTAGCTCACGAAATTCGTCTTCGTCCTCGTTTCGATTGGCTCTCCCGATCCGATTACCCGAAACCCACCGCGATTTGTTTCTCGTACTTAAACTTGCTCCGCGAGCAAGAAACCGAAGTTTCTCTTTAGACGGCATCCAGTTGCTTAAACCACAGGTGCGGTGAAATGAGTTGATCCCCTCTGGCAACTTTTAAGATATTGATTCCGTGGACTTTTTCACATTGAAGGAGGACTACCGTGATATTTCTCTCGAGAAGCATCTAAACCATGTTCATCACAACTTTTCTTCAAATAAAAATATACAACTACTGTATATATACGTATAACACTTAGTTAATATTGTTTGTCGCGCTCCATAGTTATAAAATACAGAAATATGTAAAAAGGTAAAAATGGAGGTGAATCAACGTTGCGCAAGTTTCAGCAAGTTTCTCCCAAAGTGCCGATACTCCTTAATCACGCGGCTCTCTCTCTTCCCGGTTGTTCCGAGGGGTTCAGCGCGGGCCAGCCAACCAGCATCTTCCCCGAAATACGTCCGAGACCTGGGGGAGAGCCGATTCTTCGTAGATACCAAAGTATCTTCTTGCCGGAGACGCGGTTAATCTTCGGTCGGGAGTCCTGGCCCTCATATAGCTCGATATTGTTTAACTTGCCTCGTTATCGCTAGATGCACTCTATAGCCATCTCTCCAGGGGTGGAAGATAGCGTGCACCTTCGAGCCGCCTCCTAGCACCACCTCCCACCTCGCTTCTCTTCGCGTTTCGTCCCACCTTCCCACCGAGTCGAGTTGCCAAAGGGGTTGGGGTTCTGGATGGGAGCTGCATCCAGCTGATAACACCTTCTGGACTGATAACGAGACCGGCCAGGCTCTCGTCCTTAGTACGCTCTCTCTCCGAGCCCCTCAAGGCTACCTCCTTGGCTCTTCTCCTCTCTGTCCTCCTCTGGCTCTCTCTCACTGTCTCTCTCTCTCTCTGTAGCTTCGTGTGTTTCTACAACGTCGCGGAATTCCCTGCGAGCCTCTCACGGCTTCTTCTTCTTCGACGTCGATGGAAGTTTGCCCGCGAAAACACTCGTTGCCTCCCGTCTGTTTATGGTTCCGTCGCGAACGAGCATGCTATCGGTTTCGAATGAGAGATTCGAGGATATTCAAGACGAATTGTCAGGGTAAGCTAAACAAAAAAAAGTAACAGGAAGATTGGTGATTTGTTGAGATGGCATTTTTTATCTTGATTTCGAACAAGCAACAAGGATTTGTAAAACGAGAAAAGACGAAGAGCGGCAGACAGAAGAAGGATAATGCTCCAATTGAAAGCGATTACAACTTCCCTGTACAATGTCGTTCAACCCTAAAAATCCTCTCGGTCCGGGTCCCTGTCCGACCTAGGTTTGAAATAATCCGCGAGAAAGTCGGCGAGTCACGCGAAATTCTTATCTGTCGATTAAGAAACTTTTTCAGCCGCGCGTGGCCGCGTCTAATCGCCGGCTTTATCTTCCGCGAGGAAGAAACCTCGGTCCCTGACGATTTCTTCGGGCTGGCGCACCACTCTTGGGAACGGGAAAGGGTGAACGACGGAAAAACGGAGCTAGGAGAAGAGCGCGTGAACGCGGGCTAAACTTCGACGATGACAAGAACCCGCGCGACGATTATACTCGATATTTGATACAACACATCCGTTGTGAGACCGATTCGTTGTACGATATTTTCTCTCTTATCTCTAGCGATCAGATAACTAGATCCCTCTTTGCATTCGAAGAGTAGTTCGTATTATAATTCCTCATAACCGAACGCGTTTAAATAAGGTACAAAACGAGAAGTGACGAGAGCAAAAAGAAGTGAGCGATGTTTGGTGCGTGCGAGCGAGGCGAGAGCGTAAAAATCGTCGAAGCCTTTTAGACGGTTTACGAGCCCGCGGACGAGTTATAATCTCGAAGGCTGCCGAAGAGAGAAAGCCGGACGGTGATCCAGGAGGAGCGAGAGAAGGATGCGAACAGAGGACGAAGACGAAGAGAGAGGAGAAGCGAGGTCGGTCGGCAGATACGGAACCGTCATCATATTGAAAACCATAATTCGTGGGACTGAGGGGGCCCAGGTACGCCAGGGGCGTACCGTGACCGCTATCTGAATCGCGTCACAATAAATACTAATTCCTGGAAGGTGGCCCTTGGCATTATCTGAGGACCGTGTGGCAAAGTCACTTATACTTACTTATACCTTCTCCCTCCATCCTTCCTTCTTTCTGCTCCCTTTCACTGACCGTGTCCACCTTCTTCCTCCCCGAGCTGTACCGATAGAACGAGAATAATTATTTCCGATAGGTCGATGATAGTCCGAGGCTCGTTATTGCTTATGCTTTATGCCTCTGTCCCCCCCCCTCCTTCGCTTGCTTCGCGTTTTTCGTGTTTTTGGTCGGCGTCTCGTTGTCTCGTTTTCGCGCCGTGATTTCCTTGCTCTTCCTTTTCTGGCCGCGACATTTTTTCTCGTTCATTATCCCGGAAAGCCTAATCGAAGCCCATTCGTCAGTCTAATGGAGAATCGAACGGAACGGGACTCCTCCGCTTCAATCCTTCGGCTCGTTAATTGTTCTTGCTTCTGACTCATGGCATGTACAGGGTGTCCAGCTTTATGTGTCAGGTGCATTTTTATACCCGATCTTATTAAACCGCTTCTCGAATTAAATGATTCCAAACTATTTGAGGGAGTATACGTTTCGCGCTGTACATCTCTTCGGTATCCGAACCGAAGGACCTCGGCCCATAAATGAATTAAGTAAATAATCGTTCAACTTCTTGCAATTGCACTTGTATCGACTTAAATAAATAACTATCTACTCGTACGTAAATATTTTCGTGAAAAATTCGCTTTCTAGAAATGTAAAAAATTCCTAAACGACGAACCATCGAACGCGCCGAAAGTGCACGCGCGACCTCGGGAATCGGCGATAATCCGGCTATCAAAAGTTCTCGGCGACTCGATCGCGATTATATACGGAACCGTACCAGCGATCCAAGGTCGCGTTGCGCAAAAATAGACCGATAAATCGTGACGATATCTCGCGGCCGCGTCCATGCCAAGGAATCCCAATGGATAATCCTAATTGGTCCGCGGCGAGATCCCCGCGTTTCTGCGTACACTACGTTTCATAAGTTTTCGATGTCGCGTTTCATCTCTAATGCGTGTATTTAACAACTGACTCGTAGCCATTTAATAAGCTCGTTGAATTATTGATATCTATCATTTTCGGGATTTTCAGAACTTTTGATCTTCGTGTTACCTATCATTACCTCAGTATTAATTTGATTTAATTTATCGACGAGCGATTTTAGCGTTGACTGCTTAAATACTTGCAGTCGATATTGTATCTAGTGCAGAAGCATGAAAGCAAGGAATAGTCAGCCGATGAATCATCGTCTGAGAAGGGGAGAGAGAGAGAGAAAGGGTTCCTCCATCAGTTTCCCTACGATAATGCATCCCGCGTCGAGGAATGAAATTTTATTTCCCCTGCCAGAGATACCGTAATCGCCGGCAATTGCTACCTCCGCGTCGCGGATATTTCACGGCGGTACGCCATGAAATTCCATGAAACCGAGCGATTTTCTTTGTTGGTCCGGGCACGGTCACGGAGAGCTTCCATCACCGTCTCCTCGTTTCCCATCGGGATCGATAAGGTTTTATCGTGGAACGTGTCGTGAAGCGTAAGCGGATTCTGATTTCGCGCGCCGCCTCTCTTTCTCTCGTTCGAGGATGATACTGTTTCCCTCGTGAAATGATGATTTAAAGTTCTCTAAACTTTACCAGATATAATAACACTGTGTGAAAAGCAGCGCTTCGTGACATTCAACAATTTATGAAAAGTAACGTAAAATCACGATTTCTCTTCTAAACACTATGACGTCCGGTGTCTTGACGTTGACGCCACGCGAAAACTATCGGTTAAGTGCCAATGGCTCTACATTGGTGCCATGCAATAAATAAATAGGTGAACATATAATACAAAAAAGTGATGTACTCTTATTTACATACGTACATCCTCACAATTTCGAGAAAATAGAGAGACAGGATTGAGACATGGGAATTGATAATAAGATTAGTAAACAAGAAGCTCGGGAAACCGGCGGTGATAAGCGAAATTATGTAAGTCAGTTCTACCGGCGCGACACGAAAAAATCTAGATTAGACGTGCGGATGGCATAGTGTTAACATATGCTAGCATTTTTAGCTGTGATAGTGCCGAAAGCCGTATTGAAACGGGTCGAGAATAATTGAGATATTTATTGAAAGGAAAGGCAAGAAACTGGAATTAGCAAAATTTCGACGGGAAAATTTGTCGAGCACGCGGGACCGTAAGCGAGAGCAGCAGTACCTCCGACGATGGCGGCGTGTTGTTCGTGGGAAAAGATAGACGCGAGAATGGTGTGGGAGTCGACAGACGGAGAGGGAAGTCGTAAACGTAATCGTGCTTTTTCAGGCGCCGCCACTAAACCAGCCCCCAACCCCGGTGCCTTCGGGAGCCGCTTAAAATATTTTTACAGCGTACAACCACCACGATGTCGCGATATTTCGTGCTTACGTACCGATGATAGCATCCCTCCGAGCGCCCTTCGACTGCCACAATTCGTCTTTCCTCTCCCTCTATCGTCCGAAAGAGATATAGCGCGGTGAGAAAACCGTCGACTTTTAGAATTACGTCCCGTCGCTACGTTTACGCGAGAATTGATGGTTCATTTAGAAAACACTTTTGGTTCGAACAAATTACAAATAAAAAATCGCCTTTGCTTCATAAATAAATAAGTAGCCGTGATAAAAGAGATATCTGATAATTATTAACCCTTTGAACGCTGCGTTGTCCGACGTTAAACGTGCGCCGTGGACTGGCCACTCCTTACAAAAATCCCTATGGGCTACGTACTTTTTAAAAGTTCAGCAGAATTTTCATTGCAGAGTATATTGATTGCGACTGAAATAAATTACGTAGCGACGTCAAGAGCCTTAATAACCATTTATTTCATTAAGCAACACAAGCAACAAAAATTTCATTAAGCAACGTGAACAACATAACAATAGTGTGTAACAACGCGTATATGGGTTCATAGCCAAAATCGAATGGTTGTACGAGAACCCATGTATGGGTTCATAGCGCTCAAAGGGTTAATGATTGATCGCTCGACGTGATTTATAAGGGTGTATTCCATGTTTCGCCGATCGTCTGGCCCGCCAACGCTGGGCACAATGAGATCCGCTTTCCTTATTTTTCTCTTTTCTTTCTCGCGATCTCGTCTTCGCGAGTCGATTCAAAGTTTCGCGATAAAATCCGCGATAACGCGTCAGGCAGAGCGATAGATGAGCAGGAGCACAAGGGGGAGATAGCCTGTGGTGCAGCGACGCGACGGAGGAAGAGGGGACGACGACGCGGCGTGGCGCGAGGGTGAACGGGGTGGCGGATAAAGATAAGCTCGATTATGATCCCCGGTGGTTAAAGTCGAAGTTTTTACGGTAGATAAGGTCGCACGAATGGCTCGCGCGGAGATAAAGCCGCGCGTCCATCCCCGGCCCTCCCTTTCTCTCTTTCCCGTTGTTACTTTTTCTCGATACCCGCGCCATTTTTCTTAATAAGCCAACCCCCTTGCATCTCGGCGACGCTTGACCCGAATTCACGTGCCGCGGCGATCACAAAGTTATCTGCTGGATCGCGGTGCATACACCGTCGAAATTTTTCAGCATGCTGTTAGCGATCGCGAGTTCAACCCTTTCGTTTAATTGTGATCTCGACACACGAGCAAGAACAGCGATGATTTATTGATAATTCGCAGGGATTGGTTAATGCGTAGTTTATTCAATTTCTAACATGAACGATCGAACATTTCCATCATCTCAGATCTTTCAGGGCGCATAAATATCAGTTGCCGGAGAAGTGCACGTATAGACACCGCCAGTAACTCACGAGGGAATACCGATAAACGATACAAAATTAACTTCCACTCTCGCTGCACCCTCGTCGTCGACTTCCTCAGACACTCGATAAAAATCCATTTCCACGTATCTTCATCACCCCTTCCCACCGATTTACGACTCCTTCAACCCCCTCCTTCGTCCGGGCGCGAGCAACCAACCCCAATATCGTCGAAATTGAGCGATTCCAGGCGTTCCTCCGCGCTCCGAGGCAAACGCGGCTTCCATTCTCCGCCTCAACGTGTTCTCGTTCCCGCGTTATTTTACAACCTCGACGGCAAACGAACCTACGTGACCGATCCAACGGTGCATCCGTGTGCATAATGCGCGCTACGAGCATAATTTTTACGAACATCGCCTTTACGCACACCCTGTTATACCTCGTAAACGATAAGGAAATCAAGAATGGCTGGATCAATGTACGTACAATGTTGTCGGTGTTAATGCGATTACGACGAAAAAGTTAACTGATTCTGTGCAGGTGAACGAGTTGGAAATTCTTTCTGGAGATCATGATCATTAACCCTTTGAGCGCTATGAACCCACATATCGCACGACCCTTCGATTTTGGCTATGAACCCATATATGCGTTCTTACACACTATTGTTATGTTGTTCATGTTGCTTAATGAAATTTTTGTTGCTTGTGTCGCTTAATAAAATGAATGGTTATTAAGGCTCTTGACGACGCTACATAATTTATTTCAGCTGCAATCAATATACTCTGCAATGAAAATTCTGCTGAACTTTTGAAAAGTACGTAGCTCATAGGAATTTGTGTAAACAGTGACCAGTTCACGGCGCACGTTTAACGTCGAACAACGCAGCGCTCAAAGGATTAAACAGTGATTTTTCGTACAATAGTTAGCATAAAATAATGTGAATTTCGATGTAAACTTCTACGAACGACTATGTATTTAGTTCAGCGATTGATAAAACAGTGTTCGTGAAATTGCTTAATTATTTGAAGCTTTTCTGTTCTCCAAACGTGTTTACGGTTTGTACACAAGGTACTATGTACTCAAAGTCTTTTAGCGGCTATAAGATGATGTGCGGCCTAGTTATATTGTAATATAACGTCGCGTTCTACTCGAAGCACGTATAAGTACGTGAGAGTTCGCCACGCAGGGGATTGCGGACCCGATCGTAACTAACGTTTTTTGATCGACCCCGCTTTACGATCTAGATGCCCGGTGAGACTTTTTCATTTCCATTTCCAACACGAGCTCGAACCCTGACGTCGATAATTCCTGGTATCGACAATTCCTAATTCGCTCCGTTAAGAAGCCTGGGGTAAAATTTATTTTTCTGTTTGCCGAGAGACACGAGCTAAATGAACGCGTCAGGAGCCGATGATCCCGTAGCCGGACGATAGAAAATCGAAAAAGAGTGTGAGACGAAGGGGTTCGGAGATTGAGAAGGGGAGGGGAGCGGCAAGGTGGCGAGATATATACCGGGTCCTTCCATTGATAATTATTCATTCGGTCGACTTCCAGAGCGACTTCGATATCGATCTTAAAACGTCGTCCAGAAGGTAGGCGAGAAGTGTCCTGGTCAGATACGAAATCTCGTTGTGTCGGTTCACCGTCGTCGTCGTCCTCGTGGTTTGTTCGTCGCGAGCGGAGAACAAGAGGGCGAGAGAGAGAGAGAGAGAGAGGGGAAGGCGAAGTCGGGTTTAATGTATGCGCGCCGAGGTCCTGCCGGGCGATAATTGCCCGATGTGGCATTGCCTTCGTGGCAACGAACATTGGTCACGTCTCAATGCTTAAGCCTCGTTCACAATGTCTCCCCGTATTGACTTGTCGCTTAACCGATTGGTCCTCGGGGCAGCTTCTCCCAGTTGGAATAGTTC
Source organism: Ceratina australensis (assembly GCA_004307685.1). Classification (NCBI taxonomy): domain Eukaryota; kingdom Metazoa; phylum Arthropoda; class Insecta; order Hymenoptera; family Apidae; genus Ceratina; species Ceratina australensis. Next base: position 941,622 of record SHCU01000008.1, read on the forward strand.
GGACGCTACGTACATGATATAAATCCATGTGTTCTGTCGTTCATAAAAAAGTCGGACAACAGAATCGCGTGTTCCTTGTGGCTGTTCAATTAGTTCTGCTGAAGAAGACAAAGGCGAATTTCTTTCGAACAGGAGCGTACCGCGTAGCAGCTCTGTCGAACGGTCAGAAAAACAAAGCTGCCACGGAATCCTATTTCTGACAGCTGCGACGATCAATCGATACGAGCTCGATGCCTGCTCCGACCGTTTCTCATGGCCGGATCTCCCTGTGGTCCTCTTTGAAAATTTGTAAAGAGTCGAATCGGCTCTGATCGTGGCCGAACGGAGGGCCGAAAGGTAACGAGACTAAAGATTGACCGGATCAGATACCGGCGGGTAGGACCGGGCAGTCCAGATCGTCGAGATAGGAGAATTTAATAACCTGCTACGTGGCGGAGGCGAGGGGGGAGGGCTGCCGGGCCGACGGGGTGGTGCTGGAAGGTGGCTACGGGGAGGGGGTGCAATAATATCGAGAGATATCGATCTTTAATTAGGCACGCAGCGCGGGAACGAGAGATTAGATCTCTCAGCTAGACGAGAAGCAAGTTCTGGCCCATCTTCCCTCCTCTTGTTTCTCTCTACCTTCCTCTCTATCCAGTTTCTGTACGACCATTCTCTCTCTCTCTCGCTTTCTCTCCCCTCCCCCCTTACCCGTCTCTATCTCTATCTCTCTATCATCTTTTTTCTCTAACTTGCTCGAGTTCTCTCCTCCGCCGGAGATCTTTCGGTTACGTCGTAGTATCGCCCGCTGCCACAATGAGACTCGATCCAGATCCATTTTCGTTGATCGTATCGAAAGAATGAAGAAAGGAAGTTTCGATGGTATCGCCGGGACTCCGTGGAATATTTTGTGAATATAATTGCCGTGGATTTGTTTTATTTGCCGCGTCCAGCAGGCCCCTTTGTCATGGATGCTGAATGGTAGGCAGGTTTATCTGCTCGGGTAGACCGGTTGTTACACTTTTACTGTTTGTTTAACAATACCCCATCGATGAAACCCGTTACAATATTGCTCAGAAGTCTCGACAATATTTCGCCGCGTACAATTCTCCGTCGAGCTCCGTCTTCAAGACCTCTTTTGAACGTAACACAGAAGCAGAAGAAACGTATCTCCTTTGAAAAGTATCGCCGAGATTCCACGCGAATGTCGTTTGAACGTGAATCAGGGAATGGGTAAAGGGACGGGGCAGAATCCTTAAAGACGGTTTATTTGCTTCCAGTAAACGGGAATTCGAATAGGATAGGAGGAGGATAATTTCGAACGCGTGTAACGCAGCACGAGCCCGAGCCAAGACCACGCGCGTTGAATATGCAGTGGGCCAGGGATATGCTTTATACGTGTCCGCGATTAAACCTTGAGAGACAGGCCAGTCATTAAGCGATACCAACAGTTGACACTCGAATAGATATCTACGTGTAAACCTTCTGCCCTTTTTCACGCCTCGCTCGATTCCACGCTTTGTACCTTCGTACTCTTCGCCTTTTATCCGCTTGTTTCGCGATCGACATCATGGTAACACCAAATTAGTAAAAGAATCGATTTCTTCCGAGTTCGATATCACAATGAAAAATGGGAAGTCATCTGGTTATTTCTCAGAGATCGTAGAAAACTTTAAATGTGTTTTTTAAAAAAGATCTGTACATTAGTTTGATTGGTATGATTCATGATTCGCTGCACGACTTGTCACCGTATAATTATTATAATTTTACGAGGAAATATATACGTATGAAGTATTTACGATTCGTAGTACAAAGAGAGGCACGCATGATCGCGGCACTCGCTTAGCGGTCTCGATTTCTGGTTTTCACGACGACGGCGGCGGCGGCGGTGGCGGCAGTGTAAAAAAAAAAAAAATCGCCAGCAAAAGCAGTGAAAACCAAGCTCGGTGACAGATGGCGAGTAACGATAACGTCCCTCGAAGGTCCTGCTAGCAAGCGAAACGACCTGCACGGATCCTGTTCCTGTCGCGAGATAAAAGAAGAAACAGCTGCGTCCCAGCACTGATCGGAGATCGCTCTCCCGTGTACGAGAATGCTTTCGACGTTGGACAATCGTATGGAAATTTATGGGGATCATTTGTTTATCTATTTATTCTCTACGCGGTCAAAATAGACGACGAGTCCAATGAAACAGATGTAACAAAAGCGGGGTCAATCAAACTCTGTCGATTGAGATATAGAGACTAATTAGCAGACTGTGTAAATTTTGATATAAGATCAAACATTTATAGTGGCAATTAGGAAAACGTATCGAGCCCCTTTACGTTGTAATATTTTTCTACGGATGCGAGAAGCCTGGTAATTAGTATTGAAAGTATCTTCAAACGGAGGAGGCTAAACGTCAGCGAGATTAATAAGACAGTAACGCCTGTATCATTGAAGCGTAACGAAATGTCAACAGGTAGCGACGGAACGATTGCTGTAACTGTGAAACATCGTCATTAGAACGTAATAATGTCGCCGGAACGGCGCCGTTAGTTCCATCAATGATCTGCTCAGAACATTCCCGACTAGTAATTGGCCGGCATTTTCGGCTGGCCGATCGAGTAATTAAGTGGTAAAGGGATGAAAGTCGAAATGTGTATCGGTATCTCGTCACGATATCAGCGCGTCGCGGATTTATCGTCGCCCTTTAGCATAATCACTATCATTATTGCCCGTACGTTACATGCACGACGCGCGTGTCACTCTCTTAACATCGAGGACTGTACACGCGACGAGTCTTATCAAAATCCCGCGATCTTCGTGTACGATCTTTGATCGATCGCCCGGCGTAATTAAATTTCCGTGCGTGCCGATCGCCGCATTCGACTCGAGCAATCCTTGTCCGATGTCTCGCGACGCGAAAATTTATGTTCATCCCCCGAGCGATTCGAAGAAACCCTCGTTTACGTTCAACGCTAATATGCTAATTGGTAGGCTGCAACTTTCGATGCGAAATAAGACGTTCCTGGTATCAGCTTAAAAATGAATTTTAGATAAACAATACTTGACACGTTACATGCACTCTTAATATTTTCTATTATCATTTTCTTATAATCAATATTTCCTTATCAAATCCACAGGTTGCTGTACACGCGACTATTTCGTCTTATTTCTGTTCAAATTTTTTTTAATTAGGATGTTTAAACGCGATTTGAGGGAGAAGTGATGTAAGAACCCGCGTGTCACGTTCAATCTCGCTTGGTTCACCGTGCAACCTGTGAGTCACCGTGCTATTTATAATTTCCCGTATCATCGGGCGAATGCGATTTGATGATCGTGCGATTGGAGAAGAGCGTGGGAAGAAGAGTTAATTAAGCAAGAACAGACTTAACGGACACGATCGAATTCACGTGTCCGATTTACAATAAGGCATTGTACCTTAAAAACTATTTCTCGTTCGAAATCTTGACGCATTATTTGAATTACCGAAAAATCATTGTCCCTAGTCTTGGAGCGATGATTAAGATCCTGGATCCGAGTCTGTCGCTATATCGATAGGTATGAGGGCCACGTATATACCCATGCGTGTTGATACGCAGATAGTAGAAGACGAGAGGTGAACGTAGTAAGAGCTTTGCATGAATAATGTGCTCCACGACGTGATCCGAACTTCTTGGAAGAGGCTCGCGCCGTCTTTTTCTCTCCTTACGCCTGCCACCCCCTCGTACGAGCGAGAGGAAAAGGCGAGAGAGAAGTGCGGACCGGAATAAAGGCAGATCGGAGATATCGGATCGATCGGATAGATTTGCGTTTTAATGAGGTGTGCTTGCGCGATGGCCGCGCGCGCTGAATCTTGAGGAGTTAAGTGTAACGGGACGAATTGAATTGATCGATTGCATCAGGCGTTTAATTGAATCGGGACATGGACAAGTTTCGTTCGCAAAGACATCGCTGCCCGGTAAATTGTGCATAATGTTGTACTACACGAGCCACCGATACTCGTATCCCAGGGCACGACGTCGTTTTTAATTATTCGACGTGCATACAGGACGTCGATGAAACGAACAGTTAAAAGTAAACGCGGAGATGATCACGGATGATGCGAAGAAGAAGGTATATACAATACAATAAATTGGTTAAGTTAAAAATAAAATTGTTCAGCTCCAAATAATCCTAAATCTGTTCAACTCTAATTTATAAAAGAATCAAGTCGTTTGTAATCTGGTTCTATGGCAAGGTTGAAATCCTCGACGAAGGTAATTGTTGACCAAGAGGTGTTACTCGAAAGGGGAACGCAAGTGTCAACGTGCAGGGAAGGTGGCTGGCTTAAAGCACAGCTGCGGGGATACGTGAACAAGAACAACGAGATCGGGGGGTAGGAAGAGACGGCGTAGGAGCCGATGAGAAGGTTGCGACTTGAGCTCTTACTTAGCAGCCGCAGTGTCACGATCGGGACGGCTGCATTAGCATATCTCCACGATGCAGCGTGTAGAAAGAGAGAGAGAGAGAGAGGGTGGGAGGAAGAGAGAGAAGCAGGAAAGAAGGGGGTGGGTGGCGTGGTGAAGAGGACAGAAAGAGAAAAGCAAAATGTTTCGTGGTTGCATCGGTATACGAGTGGCATGCATCTCTGGCATGGGTCGTGGCCCCGTGAAAAGAGGGCGCACTACCATAACATCGAAAGAAGGCATAACTAGAATAAAGAAGGAGAAGGATAAGAGAAAGAAGAAGAAGAAGAAGAAGCTGAGAGGACTCACTCAGGCCTCACCAACAGCCCTTGCCTGTTACCTGTACGTCGCGTGTTTGCCTACCCGCGTCACGATCAGGATCCTATTTGCATAGCGCCGATGAAGCTGCTACCGTTGCGCTCGTTTTCCTGCCACCAGTGTACACCATCGACTCATTCCACCTGGGTGCTGGTTGCCGATCCGGCCATCTACTGGAAGATGACAGGGTTTAGGTTACGAGATAGCCGGGGAATACCTACATGTTTGAAATCGGTTTAACAAGAACTTGATAGAATACGAAACTGATATGATTTACGAGAAAAATAAGCGAACAATGCTTATTTCCTCGTAATTTATTTGACCAAGATTAGCCTTCGATGCGTAATAGGAAGTATTAAGAAAAAGTGAAATACAGTGGTACCTCGACATATGTGTTTAATTTGTTCCGTAAGCTTCCTAGTACGTCAAATTGCTCGTATCTCAAAGCAATTGTTTCTCACGACAGCAACATGCACTCCGCATTTTGGGGTGTAGTGTGCGATTCCTCGTATCTCAAATCTTGCCCTCATCTCAAAGCAAAATATCGCTCGTTCGGCGGCTCGTATCTCAAAACACTCGTATATCGAGCTACCACTGTGTGAAGAGCGATGCACGGTAATTATGAGAGGGTAATGAAAGTTGGTACGTTTTTGAATTATTAAGGGTTACGGGAGAAAAGGCGAACGCGATAGGAAAACAGTAACGAGGAGCGCGGTTTAACGCGGGTTTCTAGATTCAATTAAAACCGGTGGAAGGTGGAACAATGGCGCGAGTGGCAAAGATCAGGAGAGCTTCCGAACTCCGTTTCTCACGCGGCCTGTTCGTTTCTCGCATAAAGCGGGGCCGGAGGTGTACACGGGCGCGGTATCGGTTCTGAGAATGGCTTATCAGCCCGCGGATATGTTAATGGCGGCCGTGTTCCAGACCTCCCTCCGCCCCCGTCGCTCTGCCCTCTGCCCACAACCACCACCGCCGCCGCCGTCTTCTTTTCGAGATATATTATACCCTCGGCGAACCCGGAGGTGGTTGCCGGTGGTTGTAGTAGGTGGTTGCGAGGAGGCGAGCAAGGTGCAGCCCCTCTCGATCGGGCCGTTCAACGTTTGCATGCACGTGCAATTAAGAATGGTCGGAGGGCCGGTAACGAGAATGAAAGCCAGATAGAGAGGCGACTGGACGGACCGAGAGGCCTCTGTTTAATAGTTCACTTCGTGGGACATCGCGCTCCTCGTGCGCTCGATAGAGTCGTTTCGAGGGCGAATGTCTTCGTGCAAGATCGACTTCTTAATGTGCCCGATACCGATGCAAAAAGAATCGTACGATGCTCGGAAATCTATGCAAGGGGAGTAAATTTAAATGAACGCTTGTATGAATGATATTCCGGTGGAAACGTTTTCTTAACCCTTTGAGCGCTATTAACCCATATATGGGTTGTCGCATAACCATTCGATTTTGTCTATGAACCCATATATGCGTCGTTACACGATATTATTATGCTGTTCATGTTGCTTAATGAAATTTTGGTTGCTTGTGTTGCTTAATGAAACAAATGGTTATTAAGGCTCTTGAGGTCGGTACATAATTTATTTCAGTTGCAATCAATGTACTCTGGAATGAAAATTCTGCTGAACTTTTACGAAATACGTAGCGCATAGGAATTTTTGTAAAGAGTGACCAGTCCACGGCGCACGTTTAACGTCGGACAACGCAGCGCTCAAAGGGTTAAATAAAATGCTGTAGAAAAAAAAATTACTTCGCTAATATATCTTATACAATTTTCGAAGACCTCTTATAATGATAAGCGTTGTTCCACGCGCTTAGCGAATCAATTTTGATACCGGTGATCCACAATTTTGACCATCCGTGACGCGACGAGACTTGCGCGTAAGTGCGAGGCAAGCAGTTCTCGCGATCACAAGTAGCTTGTAGACGCGTGCAATTAAGAATGTTTTCTCCCTCTCGTTGTAACGACAAGCCAGGCCGAAGAAGTGGAAGAAATAGGAACTGGAAAGAAGATAGCGTTAAGAAAAAAAAAGCGGAGGCAACGAGGTGGATGAAGGATAGAATGGGAGAAGGAGGTGGAACATTGCCGAGGCGAGTTGGCCTGATCCATCGATGACCGCTTATTTACAGAGAGGTAGAAGGAACACGACCGGTCTGTAGATGCGAGCTCAGGATAGGCTAGAAGTGCGCTGCAACCCTTTACCCCAATCTGGCTCGGCATCTTGGCCTCCTCCCGCTCCCGCTGTCTCGCTCGCGTACGCCTTTAGAGCCTCGCCCAACAGGCAATTAAAGCATCCGGATAATTCGACGGCCGATACGCGTGTCGCCTCGATTTTCGAGGACAACCCACCTGGACGTACCGCGTTTGCGGATATCCGTGCGAAGGATCGCAGAACGAAAAAAAAAAAACAACAAGAACGATACGCGGAGAAATTCAACGTGTCGATGGTGTCTTCGCTTCCCTTAGCTGCTCGCCAACAGGATGTTTCCGAACTGTGAACTGATCCCGAAAGAGATACACGCTTTTTACGAAGTTAACGCGCGATACTCGACCCACGAAGATTCTAATTTCCTTGCAATTCCTGGCAATATAGTTAGCCTGATTCGCTTTCAGTATCACGGGTAGAGTATCGCGTTCTTCAGTACTTCATTTACAGTCGAGAACTCATTCTTGTGGCATGTGAAAATCGGCGCCGAGTGCGTTTCGTTTGAGTGCGAAAATAACTGCGTGCAAGTATGCGAATCCGAGTGCGTGTTAGATAAGAGTGATTGAAAACGGTAGTGTGATTGGTAAAAATGTACGGGAAGAGCGAGAAAGTAGGAGTGTGAAAGAGAGAGAGAGACTGCTAACGAAAAGGGAGTAATTAGGAAGGACGAGTGCGAGTATGGAAGGAAGTGTGAGCGCATGAAGACTATTATACTACATATACTTACTTATACAATAAATTAGTGGTACGAGTCTTGCAACGTAACTTACAACGTTTCAATAAAAATTGGCTTTCCTGAACCAAAAAGCCACGCAACCCCGTGATGTTGAGTTTATCCGAGATTTCGATGCGAGAAGCAGCCCCTTTCAGCGTCGAAGCGGCACATCGAGTGGTGGGGATTCTCGGGGTGGCGTGCGACGAGTGCAGAAGCGAGAGGGGTGGCCCGGCAAGTGCGATGGATGGATGAATAGAAAGAGATAGGACGAGCAGGGTGAAAGGAAGAAGAAGAGGGTATGCAAAGGGCAAAGGCTGGCGTGGCGAACGACCATTAGGGAGCCGAGCGGCCATAGAGACGCATCGTTTGACGTGCGTGCCGCGGCATTTTTTTTCCTCTCGGTTTAATTCTGTTGCCCTCTGTCCCTCTTCCGGCTCCGTTCAGCCATCTGTGCCTCCACCACGTGGATCCGTTTCGTGGGCTATGGTCGTTTCTCGAGAATGTGTGCATCGCCGTTGGGGTAACCGGGAAAAATGTACTCGTTGCGCTGTGCCTCGTAAACATACAATAAAACCAGTAACAGATTTACGAATTTCATCGAATCAAATCAGAATGATTATTGAAATAACGATAGTACTAATGAAAAGTTGTTTTTACTATGGTAAAAGGTGTTGAATAAAAATTGTTTCTTTTTCGATTACAGGGGAGGATGAGGAATGGAGCGACTCGGAAAAGACACCCTCGGTGAGCAGTGGCGTGGATGGCGGTGGATCGGCGGTTTCCAGCCCCGTTGCACCAGTTGCCGAAGAAGAATCGAGCCTTCCACCACCACCGAGACTGAATCCTCCTTCTTCGACGACCGTAATCGCGAATTCAGCCGCTGAGGATATCAGATTGAGGCTGAGCGTACTCTCCGAGGATGCACGAAAACGGCTGGCTAGTCTTACCGAAGATATTGAGGTAAGGTTCAAGTCCTTTTTTTTTATAGAGACTGATATAATATGGATCTCGTATGTCTGATGAAAGTGCTCGTAGTTCTAGGTCAATTTCTTCGTAAAAAATTAATAAAATCCTCAAATATCTGCCCTACAGGTTGCAAGAACTTTAAGAGACCGGAATTCGGTTCCTAGGATCAATCAAACACGAGAACCAAGCCCGAAGGACACAGAAGATGAATCGAACACGGTCCTGGTCAAGGAGGAGGACTGTCAGCCGAGATCGTCGTCCTCCTCATCGTCGTCAACCAGAAGACGGGAATCCGTATGCAGAAGGGACTCGGAAGATTCCTCGAGACGATCGAACGCGGACGATCAACCGGTCGAGAAGAAATTGAAACTCGAAGACGAAGCAGCACCAAGACTGAGACTTAATGCTAGTCTGGCAACGGATCCAGCACTCCGACCTGCCGCTGTTGCCGCGCTCACTGTCAAGCCGGAAAATACCTCGCCGCCAAATCCTGTGCCACCTCTGCCGGCTGGTCTTCAAAATGGTAAGCAGGTTTATACAAATTTATCTCGACTTCAAAAAAAAGAAACCGACTTCAAAAACAATTCTATGTCTATTTTATAACAAAATATTTCGATTTCGCATAGAAAATGAATCATTTCTGTAATCGAGTATCTATCTTTCTTGAGGTCGGTTATAGAGCCATCTGTTTCATATACAATTTCAAAGAGCAAGATTTTTTCCGTGTAGGATTACAGACAAAACCGAATAAATCAATCAAAGAAACGAACGTTGCAGCAATCGCGTCAGGTCGGCTGTACGTGCTGCCGACCGACGGGAAGGAGACGATCACCGTGGAGCCTGCCAGGCCGGCGGCTCTGATCTGTCCTCCCTGCGGCATCCGGTTCAGCTCGGCGAGCACTTTAGAAGCACACCGCACTTTTTATTGCGCTCATCGTCCCCGGCTCGAAGAAGACGCTGCGAACGAGGACGATGAGGAGAAATCGAACAAGTTCGAGGTGAGAAAGGCGTACGCCTGTCCCCACTGCTCGTACAGCGCGGACAAGAAGGTCTCGTTGAACAGACACATGAGGATGCACGCTGCCTCACCGGCGCCACCCACGATACCGGCCGCTCCCACCGCGGCTACTACTCCGGGCAGCGGTACACCAGCCGCCTCGAACGGCTCGTTGAACGAGGAGGCAGAGAGATATTGTAGGAACTGTGACATCCGATTCAGTTCGCTGAAGACTTACCGAGCGCACAAAACGCACTACTGCAGCACCAGGCACGTGGTCAAAGATACACCGCCGCCGGCCACAGTAGCCTCCTCGTCGGTGAAAGCCTCACCGCCGACGAGCGCCAGTCCCGGGGAGTCACCACCTCCTCAACCTTGTCTGGCACTGCCTACGAATCCCATCCTCATCGTGCCGTACTCTCTGTTTCGCGGAGCCAGTGTCCTAGCGGCGCCGACTCTACCTGCGCCTGATACCGCCTGCTTCCTTCTTCCGAATGGTTCGTGTTTAGTCTTTACCTTCTTTTGATCCACGATAAGCAGTATTTAACGATTTACCTGATTGATACAGGTCATCTTCAACCGATGACGAGAGGCCTTGCTACAGCTCCGCAGAATGCCGTGGTTGAACCGCCGCCAGTTCTTCGAGCAGCGAACAAGCCAACAACCCCGGCGTCCGTTGTAGCGTCGTCTACGTCGCCACCCGGCTCGGCACCGTTAGATTTAAGCGTTAGGAAGTCACCCGCGCATCAAGATGAAAAAGAGAACAGGGTGTCACCAGCGCCTTCGTCTCTCCCTCCACCTCCTGGTAGTCCCAGATCCAGAGGAAGCGGAAGTCCTAGGGCGAGGTCTATCAGTTCTGCACCAGTCGCTGGAACCGTTATAC
>SHCU01000008.1:952137-968847 GCA_004307685.1 Ceratina australensis
AAATCAATCAAAGAAACGAACGTTGCAGCAATCGCGTCAGGTCGGCTGTACGTGCTGCCGACCGACGGGAAGGAGACGATCACCGTGGAGCCTGCCAGGCCGGCGGCTCTGATCTGTCCTCCCTGCGGCATCCGGTTCAGCTCGGCGAGCACTTTAGAAGCACACCGCACTTTTTATTGCGCTCATCGTCCCCGGCTCGAAGAAGACGCTGCGAACGAGGACGATGAGGAGAAATCGAACAAGTTCGAGGTGAGAAAGGCGTACGCCTGTCCCCACTGCTCGTACAGCGCGGACAAGAAGGTCTCGTTGAACAGACACATGAGGATGCACGCTGCCTCACCGGCGCCACCCACGATACCGGCCGCTCCCACCGCGGCTACTACTCCGGGCAGCGGTACACCAGCCGCCTCGAACGGCTCGTTGAACGAGGAGGCAGAGAGATATTGTAGGAACTGTGACATCCGATTCAGTTCGCTGAAGACTTACCGAGCGCACAAAACGCACTACTGCAGCACCAGGCACGTGGTCAAAGATACACCGCCGCCGGCCACAGTAGCCTCCTCGTCGGTGAAAGCCTCACCGCCGACGAGCGCCAGTCCCGGGGAGTCACCACCTCCTCAACCTTGTCTGGCACTGCCTACGAATCCCATCCTCATCGTGCCGTACTCTCTGTTTCGCGGAGCCAGTGTCCTAGCGGCGCCGACTCTACCTGCGCCTGATACCGCCTGCTTCCTTCTTCCGAATGGTTCGTGTTTAGTCTTTACCTTCTTTTGATCCACGATAAGCAGTATTTAACGATTTACCTGATTGATACAGGTCATCTTCAACCGATGACGAGAGGCCTTGCTACAGCTCCGCAGAATGCCGTGGTTGAACCGCCGCCAGTTCTTCGAGCAGCGAACAAGCCAACAACCCCGGCGTCCGTTGTAGCGTCGTCTACGTCGCCACCCGGCTCGGCACCGTTAGATTTAAGCGTTAGGAAGTCACCCGCGCATCAAGATGAAAAAGAGAACAGGGTGTCACCAGCGCCTTCGTCTCTCCCTCCACCTCCTGGTAGTCCCAGATCCAGAGGAAGCGGAAGTCCTAGGGCGAGGTCTATCAGTTCTGCACCAGTCGCTGGAACCGTTATACCACCGCCGCAGACAGAACTTGCATTGAGACTGGCTGAACTTCCGCCTCCACCTGTACCCGGGGTACTCGTGAAACAAGGTGTATCGAGGTAAAATAATCTGCTTTTATTTTCATACATAATACGTGTATGTACCTACATAACATTTTCGAACAAAAGATGGTGAACAAAGAGATGTACTATAATTTGCTAATAGAAATATATTGCATAAATAAAAATACGTATTTTAAGATAATTAGTAGAGGTGGATATTGTTGGGTCTTCAGATGCAAGGAGTGTAATATCGTCTTCTGTCGTCACGAGAACTTCGTTGCGCACAAAAAGCACTATTGTCAAGCAAGGGAAACGAGTGTCAGTAATAGTCCTCCGCCACCTGGCACACCATCGCCTCCCCTGGTCCAGCTGATCTGTGCCGCGTGCGGCATTAAGTTCGCCTCCATGGACAATCTGGTTGCTCATCAGGCGTTTTACTGTCCTAAGAGGCCGGAACCTCAGGAACATCATTCGAGGTGCTCCAAGTGTAAAGTCAGTATCGATTTCTATAGATTTATTTCCATCGCGCTAAGATCTTCCATAAGTTGATTTCATATTATTTTTGTTCAGGCTATAGTCGAACCTGGTAGCACCCACACGTGTACCAGTGGACCTACGGGCGGGTGGAGATGTCCCGTTTGCGGCACAGTCAGTCCTACAGCAGGAGCAGCTCAGCGTCACATGGACGCACATCAAGGAGTTAAAGCTTTCAGATGTACGATCTGTCGTTACAAAGGAAACACGTTGCGCGGTATGAGGACGCATATCAAGATGCACTTTGAGAAACGTGGTACCGATCTACAGGTATATTTTGATTAATTAGTATTTATTTAATATCCCTTTAATTGCGTCGGATATAAATTTCTGAATGTAATCTTAACGTTTTTAGGAAGAGAATTATATAACGTGCGTACTCGACGACGAAACAGTTCTGCCGACTTCAGAACCTGCTCCAGCCACTACTCCAGAGGAAATCCCCGCGGAAGTACAAGTGAATGGAAAAACCGAAGTACGGAAGAGTCCTCAACCACCACCGCCGCCACCACCGCCGCTGCCGACGGTAACGAACAAGGTGAAGCAAGAACGCGAGGATACGCCGCCTCCAGAGGAAAGTCTCGATCCAAACAAAAGTGGCCCGCGTTACTGTAGGTCGTGCGATATCAGTTTCAATTACCTGAGCACGTTCATTGCTCACAAAAAGTTCTACTGCTCGAGTCACGCCGGCGAAGCGAGTAACAACAACAACAACAATAATAACAACAACTCGAGCAGCCACGCGACGACACCGCCAAGCGGTAGGACCGAAGCTTCGGTGCTCTAAAGAACGAAGCAAAGACTCTCTCGAACGGGACTGTTAATTGTTGCCAGTTTATACATATATAATTGCCGACTATCCGATTTAGTTGACTACCGTTGTGTGATTTCTGTTAATCCAGGGAATTGTTTGTACTTATAAGTTGAGTTTGTCCGACGTGTACATACGCGATGCGCAAAGAGGAGAGGCTGCGTTTAAGCGTTAAAAAGCGGTACATTAAAATAAACGGTGAAAGAAAATTTATGGCGATCGTAGCGACGTTTTTGATAGTTCACTTTCGTATAGCGTTTATAGGTATAAGATAATGAAATAAAATGCGAGAAAGTGAAGTTGGTCTCTCGAACGCAACGATCGTTCTGTACGGAAAGGTGTGAAATCTCATGACTCTTCAGTAATCTCGTAGCTGTAATTGATAATCGACACATACCTAAGGAATTTTACGGAAAAGTAACGATGAGTGTAAAATGTTGTACAGTAGACAAGTAGAGTATAACGATATGATAATAGTTGATAATCCTGAATGATACCAATTCCCAGCTTGTGAAAACGCTAAGTTGCAATATGACATTTAATATATTATATATATATAAATATAGATAAAAATAAATAATTTCATTTTCCATTAAATCGCGCTTATATTTCTCGACAAGTAAATACGTTGATAGCTGTATCCAAACTGCCATAAGTAAAAATAAGCGACCGGTGTCGTTTTTCCATCGCATTGCCAACAGTCTCGATCTCTTTTAACAGCGAGAGGAGAAAGAATAAAATGAATCGATGGTTTCTAGTATTTCTCGTTAAATTCCGGATACGGTATAATTGGATTCTTACCAACGCATTTGCTTCGTTAAACGTCACAATCAAAAAAGGAAGAAAGGCATCGCGTATACCTGGAAAATCAAATATAATAAAAAAAACGGATTCGTTGCAAGCGCGAAGAATGTAAAAATTAGGATTAAGGCCAGTGTTACACGTATACGCAGCGTACTATTCATATCAAAATAAACGAGTTCGTTAAAGGCATGAATTTTTCTCCGCGTGTATGAACATGCTCAGTGGTGAATGAGATGAAACGTGCGAAAGCGAGACTGAAAGGAAAGGAGAAATAAAATACATGGAATGTTATAATCTGAACGTTGTCCAAACGTTTTGAACAACGTAAAGACTTTCTCAAAAAAGTCTTAGTTTAATATGAAAATTGTTTTTTTCGTATTTTCGGCGAACTAGAGTAGTCAGATGAAACGCGCGAATGTTCGCGGATACTTTTATAAAAAGATAATTATTATGTTATCTACATGCCTCCAGCTAATAAAAAAAGACAAGTTTAATTCACGATATTCCATTACGAAATAAATACAAAAGATTTGATAATACATCACAGAGAAGATGCATCATTATTCCTGGACATTTGTAAATCTTTAATCTGGTACTTCCAATTATTTGTTACGTATATTATAAATCTGGTATATTATTATATGCCATATCGTCAAACACGGTTCTTTTTCTAAATACCTCTACACATGCCTTCCTTTTATCATATCGACGTTCAGGCTCTCTTCATTTTTTTTTTATTTCGGTAAAAGAATTTTTCATAAAAATATATCGATTAATATATAGTAAGTATATGAACGTAGAAAACAAATGCTAAGATTCATATAATTTCTTATTCCTATATAATAGGGGAAAGAAGACTATAAATCTACTCAATTTATAAAATTTAGGAAACAAGTTTAATAAACAAAATATATCTGTTCTATTCTTAGAATTATCTCGTACAGTATATATACAATTATTATTAATGGTACAATTTACTTGAGTCGTTATTTTCAATTATCTTCGGTTGATATTTCAGAAAAACTATCGTTATCTTCCTCAGACTCTCCCAATTCTTCTTTTATCCTAGCCTTGTACCTTGCATAAGAATAACCATAAGCATCCACATCACCTTCATCAAGTGCATAGGCAAAATCATCTTCATCGGACAAGTCAGATTCATTATTTATTTTCAGGTTCATAACAGCCTCTCTCATATCATCCTCATTAATTGATCTTTCAGAATGATCAGAATCAGGATAATCATTTCTCCAATTGGATTCTGAATTAGAATCTTCTGACTCACATTCGACTATATAACTTTCGTCCCTATAATTATCATAAACCAATTCTTGCTCGTATGGATGCACAGATACCTTGTCATCTAGATACATATCATTTCCCGTTTGTGCATAATATAAATCGTATACATAATCGTTATCCTGTAAAATATTAGTTTATATTATATAAATGTAATTTTACCACGTGTCATCGAAGGTACATAATAAGTGTTATTTACTTTTTCTGTAGAATCTTCCTTTGCTACAGATCTTGAATCTTCTAGATCAATCACTGTGTACTTTTCTTCTGTCTCTTTGTGATTGGAATTATCCAAAGATCGAAAGAAGCTAACTACTTTGTAACGATTTTCCTCTGAAGCTTTTTTTTTTATTTCTCTTGCTTTATTCAAAATATCCACAGGATGTTGCTTGAAATTTGCTTTTAGCTCATCTTTTCCGTAATTATGAATGATATGTTCGACGCTATCTTCCTGCGAGGAGAAGATGAACGAATCAGTCAAAACAACATAAAACAAAACGCTTATTGTTTTCAATACAAACCTGTTTATCAACCGTCCCAGCAAATTTAGCGACAGTGGTTATAGGTGTTGACAATGTTGTTTCGGCTTCTTCGTTTTCTGCAGTTTTCTGTCTTTTACACGAGATCACTAAAGCATTCAATGGCTCGTCCGTGTATTTACGTTTCACACGTAATATCGCTGCCATCGTTAATTATACGTCCCTTTTAATAAGCAAATTTGAACGTGTACATACACCGACGCGCACTGACTGCTGATTTTAATGACGCGTTCGAGATTCGATGCTAGCGATCATAGCGACTTCTCCTTCTCCAAACTTTATTCCAGGTTAGAATCGTTTTCAGCAGTCGACATATCGATTATCATTCGCTGGTCTGGTCAGCAACAACGCTGGCAGGGCGTAGAAATTCTCGGTATGTTTTCAACTTGGAATTTGTTCATTTTCTTCATATTAAATGATCCATGAAAGCTTGATCGTCGACTTTGCTTAAAATGAAGAGTTAATATTATTGCAAAACATGGCGCAATCTATTTTCGACGCTTTAACAGGTAACGATTTTCTATCATAGAAATAGGTGGGGTTAATCCTCTATTTATCTTTGCGCTCGAAAGTAAAATTCATAGAGTAACTCGAATACTTCATTCATTGTGCCTATCTTATTTATAGGCGTGTCCTTGGACAGTCCTTCTGTGCAATCGTTGTTAGAGTCTCAAACTCTAATAACCGAAGTTGAGGAGTCAGGTGGGTTATTGATGAATCAACCGACGTAACCTGTTAACTGATGAGGTTTTCATTCCATAAGATTTCGAATAGAATAAATGTTTAATACTTTTATATATTTCTTACCCAGCTATTGACCAAGATGATGAAGATATATTTCAGTGTGGAAAATGTAAAAGCCAATTCACTTCATTACACATGTTTATGCTACACAAAAGGACACACCAGAAAACGCAAGAGCAAACAGTAGATTTGAGTCAGTTTTTGGTAAATGATGCGAATCAAGCAGTTCATGCAGATGACAATAGTCAAGATGTATCTCAATATGATCCGCAAGAAACATTTGTTGAAAATGATCAGCTTAGTGAACCAATTATACTTGAAGAGTCAGACATGCTATTTAGGTAATTGAAAATTGTTAATAAAACATATGTTTCTTAGTATCAAGTTAAATAGCTTTTGACTTAATAACTATGTATGTCTGTTATAGCATGGATCAAGGAGGTGCTAATTATTTTGCAACAGATTCCACATTCAGTGTTCCAATTATATTAAGTTCAGAAGGGTTGGATACGTTTACAAGCTCTCCTATTCCAGAGGATAATGAGTCCATAAAAGATGATTCAAACGAAGTACCTCAAATTCTCCAAAGTGATATTTCTCCAGAGCAAAATATTGTCGATACAAATAAGGTTGATATACCAACAATTGAAGATCCAATCGTAGCTGAAACTACTACCTATCAAACTCAAAACTTAAAGGTTTTACACTTGTTCATTTTATATCTTATTACTTCTATGCATTATACCTTATAGTAAAAATGTTTCTATTTTCAGTATAAGTGTGGTTATTGTAGTAAACAATTCTCAAAGAAATTTTATTGGCAGCAACATGAACGTTCACATACAGGGGAAAAACCATATCAGTGTGTTGTGTGCGGACGCGCTTTCGCACAAAAGTCAAATGTTAAGAAGCATATGTCATCACATAAAGTGTGGCCAGGCACGGCTATACACTCGCTGCCTCCTGAGGTATTTTAAACATCTTGGCACGCGCTCATGATTCCCTTTCACGTCCTCGCTTTGTTTTTGTTTAATTAGTTCATCACCATTATTAGGCACCAGCAGACGGAAGCATAGATCGTACCTATCATTGTCAGTTTTGCAAAGAAATATTTGACTCTTACAAAGCTCTAAAGGGCCATCTTATAGTCTCCCATTTAGCACTGAAAGTGTACAAATGCGTGCAAAATAGCTGTAGCATGATGTTCGCCGAGCTTGAGGATTTCTTGGAACATACTCGCAGTCACAAAAGATCGGAATATCGTTGCCACGTGTGCGGTGAAGTATTCAATACTCTATCCGATCTGGGGCTTCATCAGTACGCTCATTCCGTCCAAAAACAAAAAACAACAGAGAAATATTACTGTTGCTCCATTTGTAAATCCTCCTTCTCAAATTTGGAGGCTTTACAGCATCACACAGAAACGACGACGCACGACTATGCTTGTCATCATTGCGGAAAGAGTTTCTTAATTGAACGATTTTTGCGGCGTCACTTGAAGACACACGCCTCACCCGCACGATTTGCCTGTGAGGATTGTGGGAAGGCCTTTAAAACTGAGCAATACTTAGCCAATCATAAGTTAATACACAGCGAAGAAACGCCGTTCCTATGTCCAGTGAGTCAATTATTCTATTTAAAAAAGTATAAAATGTTTTTAGAAGTAATTTTTTTTTTATCCGCCTATTCTGTTTGTTCTAGCATTGTCCGGCTAGATTCAAACGGAAAGATCGTTTAGGTCGTCATATGTTGATTCACGATTTAACGAAGAGATTGAAGTGCCCCTTCAGAAGTTACTTAGGATGTATGAGCGAATTCTCACGACCTGATAAATTAAAGCGTCACTTACTGACGCACAGCAATATCAAAAGATTTAGTTGTAGCCATTGTAATCGTAATTTCCATCGAGCACAAGCTCTTAAGTATCACGAAATGAATAAGCATAGTTTAAAATGCGAGATTTGTTCGCACGTAAGTCTACACAAGTACATCGGTTATATGTGCTTGCATTTTTTTAAATACATAGTTTCCTTTCAGGCATTCAAAACTAAGGAACAATTGCTAACTCATAATTGTGACCAGTCGAACGAGACTAAAAAGCACATGAGTTCACAGTTACCTAAGAAAGCATCTGGATCATTCAAGCCAAGGAAACCTACTCCAAAGAGACAGACATCATCAAAGACTGCAATTGGACTTGCTGACAAGGAGAAGCTAGAGAAATTTAAGGCTGAAGAAGTACAAAGAAAAGTAATTCTAATAATATTTAATGTATCTTCATTTATAAATATTGTAATTTATAACATATACACGTTTCAGATCACCTCCGAAATGTTAAGGTCCGACGATTACAAAAATGAAATCGATACCAAAAAATTAGAGAATATTTCCGTATCAAAGGAAATCGGTTCAACGATTGAAGCTCTCATGAAAACTGACAATGCAGCGGACAATGAAATCAAACGCAACATTAATACATATGCGGTACAACCGACAGGCGAATAGAGTTTTTGAATATATTTTTTAATTGTATTTAAATTCTAATATATATAGTTTAGAATATAGATAAGTTGTTATACTACGTGCAATGGGATCATTGGCAAACTGCAAGTTGCATTTTATAATAGTATATAATATTTTGTAGTTTACATATCTGTGATAATTGTATTATAAAATATATTAATATAAGTAACTTATATCTATCTATCTAAAGTATTTTTAATGTCGCCTTCCTTAGGCCGGCCGCTTGGAATTAATGAATGTATTAAAAGAAAAAGATGTTTGTCTCAATGCAAGTGTTTTTCTGTTTACTCCAGCAATAAAACACTTTTATCGCGTCAGGCGAGCTATCATAATAGTTTAAAAGGTGCATGGAAAGAATATCGTAACTTACGGACGTTTTCGAGATAGCATTAAAAGGAAGTGGTTGGCGAAACCACAACCACATCCTTTCTTCCAACAATAAGTGACGACGCGGATTTCGTTCAGTAAGAAAAAATCTGCACCCTTGTGTGCACGTATATCGTGTTAAAAAATTAGTGCGGTCGATTATACAATGCCCTCTCGAGGTTCTTATCAAATTTCTAATATAGAAGAAGGCAAAGCAGCGCAGCGGGATCAATCTTTTCGTAGTTGCATTCTAACGTTATTGATATTTTTCTTCCTTTGCATTATTCTAATTCTCGGTAGTTTGCCCTGGAAGTCATATAATCCCTACAGGTCGGAGCAAACAGATCAGCATGTTGAAACAGCACAGGTGAGATCTTTCTCTCTCAATATTAAAAGCGGGATGAATAAACAATCTAAATTGCGCTTATATTTCGCGGCGCAGCATCATCGACATCATGAGCATGATAGAACCAGCTCCACTACTTCCGCGGAGAAGAACTATTCAAAGGAATTAAAAACCACATCGGAGATAACTCTATCTTCAGAATACGTTGATACAATTAACATTAATAGTTCAAAATGGATTAATAATAATAATAATTCGTCTGTATTTGAAGAAACTACCGCGGAAGTTTTATCTACTACTGACAAACAATCATATGCATCAATTTCCACTATTGAAAGATATTATACAACGGAAGATATAGCAGGTGAAAGTACTACAGCAATTACAGATTTTACAAATTTAAACGAACGGTATGAAGATACTACCGAAATCCGATCTGTATACCGAAGTGACAGCGTTGGGGAAGATATCAAAGATTCTACAGGCGGAAGCGCAACAGAAAATTATACAAAACTAAGTGATACTGATATTATAGAATATGAAGAACATACTACGGAAGAGTATAAGAAAATATATTTAACGCATAGAGATGATGCAGACCTTCCTACTTCTACAAAAGCGAATTCGATTAACGTAAACGACGAACCCTTAAAAGAAAATACTGAAGAAACGGAATCTAGCACCGAGTACTTGCAGGAAACATCTACTATGATCGACGCTCTAACAGATAATACGATTTCTCACTTATTGGATAATAAAGTATGCAACACGGGCGAATGTAAAAATTATGCTAGTAAAATGTTATCCTACATGAATCATACGATTGATCCATGCGAAGACTTTTATGAATATGCTTGCGGAGGGTTTGAAGCCGATTCTAAGACAATTGAACAAGATTTGGAGTATATATCTCATCAACGAATTTTACGTATGCATCGTTCCATTTCTTAAAATAAAAAGATGTAAGTTAATTAATTATAATCTCGAACAGGTCAGATCCAAAAAGGAAAAAGGGACAAGAAATATCTGAAACAGGAAAATACGTTGTCCCTTTTCGTAAAGTATTACGAAAGTTGCATACGCTACGAAGATGTCAATCAAACAGAAAGAATTCAGCTGGGTACGTCGAGACTGTCCATTAATATTAATTCGATAATATTATATTACATTCTTGTTACAGTGAAAGAGGCATTAGATAAAATAGGAAGGTTTTATAGTAACGAATTGCCCGAGAATCATATAAGCTTTACGGAGCTGATCGCTAAGCTATTATCGTACAACAGGTGAGAAATACGTAACAACGGTCGTAGAAAAATATCTGACATTGCGTTAATACGCTTGTTGCCTCTTGCTTCTATAGCGCTTTATTGTTCGATGTCGCTCCGGATCTGAACGAGTATCAGCCGAAACACTTCACCCTTAGAATAGGACCAACGATATACAATAGTCCTTTTAACACGGATTCATCGGACGATCCTTGTTACGATGCAAGTCAATTTGAAAGGGAAAATAAAACGGTGTATCTACAAAATTTATATGCGCATTACAAAACGTGCAAGGTGTACACGTACAGATGTAGTATTCAAACTGACAAAATTTTTTGTCGATTTAACTATATGTAACAAATGATGTTCTTCTTATTTTTATTAGAACAATACAAAAAAGTTTATGAAGTCCGTGAAAGAAGCCTTAACTGCGCTTGGCATATTCGACAATATCCAGCTACGGGATTTAACTATAAATTTCATAGATATAGACATAATGAAAAAATTCAACAACGTAAGTTTATATCAAATCCCGATACATCATAGAGGTTTAATTTCCATCGATGTTTTTTAGGCTCTTCCTACAAAGGATAAGATTCGAGAAGCATATTTAATGAAAAATTATACGCTCCATTCAATCATGGAATTAGGACGTGACTTCAAATTGGTAAGGAAGAAATTAAGTTCACATAAAGCAACGGTTTAAAGTTAAGTTGATCCCTAGAAGTTAAAATTGATATGTTTTCTACCTCAGATAAATTGGACTCAGCTAATTTATTATACAACTAATCACACAGTGAATCCAGAGACAAAGGTGCAAGTTTATTTTTATGATGTTTTGGCTGATGGATTGAAAAACTTAGAAAAACTCAAGGAAAAAGGACCTGATGAAGCAATCTTATTGCATAATGCACTATTGGGATTATACGCACACGATCTTTATCACCAGGTATACTGGTCTAATATGTATATCATTCAGAGTTCTTGGAGTACTCGGAAAAAGTGAACCGAGTTACGTCTCGCACGAATAACAGATTTGATCCAAGTACTCGAAAGAACTGGGTACCTTGAATTTCAAACTATCCAAATATTTGAGTATACCGGCAGCGCTAATATCACTTGTCTTTCAATTGGATCTCTTTATTGTTTCTTTTAGTTCGTTGTATCAAAATATCGAGATATTAGAAAATACTGTCTTCGCGTAGCTGCGAATGTTTTAATCGCGGAAGCCTCGTACTTGTATATCTCCTCATTTTCAGAAGATCAACTTGCATACATGAATAAAACGGTAAGAGTTAATATCCTTTATGACTATTAACAATGACCAGCTACTTAGAATATAATTTTTATCGTGCAACTCAATAGACTCACGATTTATTTGAAGACCTTAAGACAAGTTTAAAACAAAAGATTGAGAGCGTAAAATGGCCAACACGAGAGCAACGTAAGGCATTAATTACGAAAGTGAATGATCTCAAAATTGTTACGCCAAATGTTTCGTACTTTAACGATACGGACTCCACGTATAGGAAGTATGAAGCAGACAAGGTATGAAAAATTATTTGCCTAAAATAATACGAAGTGTATGCCAGATCGTATCATTATAATATTTTATGAAAATTGCATATTGTTATCTCATTAAATTTGTCTGTTAAATGATACTTTAAAGAGATAGTTTAATTTTAGATAAATCTAAAAGACAATTACTTTGAGAATTCAATGATCTTGATGCAAAGGTATCGAAAACTGATGTACGCAGAATTTGCTCTAGATCCGGGCTCTCCTGAACATGTGTAAGTATCTTGCAATTAAAGCTAAACGTATGAACACCTACGTGTAATTATACACACTTATATGTTACATGCAGATGGACACACTACGCAACGCCTTATCAGTCCAAAGGGCTGGCGATTTATGGATTAAATCTCGTTGTAATACCCTTTGGTGCAATCGACTGGTCTATTAAATATAATGAACCCCAATTTGATTACATAAAATTTGCGACACTTGGTTACGTGATAGCACATCAAATTGCTCATCACTTTGACGCAAACGGTATTAACAATATGTAATTCAACGTTATAAACATTTAACAGATGTTTTTAAGAAATCAGAAATACTTTATCAACCAAACGTCTAACAATATACCTTATTAATATATGTACATCGTTAGGTATCTATTATTGGAATGGAACTCGCGATGCCAATAACATTTTGCTAAATAACAACTCCACAAACATAATTATCGAAGAATATATCAATATACAGAGAAATTATCTATATCCACATCCAATGAATACGACGTTAGCATCCACCGAGCAAACCGTAGTTTACGAGGTAAACTCATGTGTTTGTTTCTAGTATAAAATCATTACGATCTGTAAACATACTATTTTAAAATAAAAAATATTACTTAAAAGCGGTAATTACTTTTTTCTTAACTGCTGTTTCAGATTCCACAATTAACCCTAAACGAACGTTTATCCGAGATAATGGGAGTGAGATTAGCCTACGATACTTTGGATCGATTGAGATCTCCCAAGGAAACTATTCTTCCATGGCTTCAACTTAATGTGAAACAGTTATTCTATCTCACCTATGCTCAGGTACTCTTGTTATAGTGACATTTATGGCATTTCAAATAAAATTAAAATCGCTTTGACGATTACCATGAACAAACATTTTCCTCATTACTTTTGTAGATGCACTGTACGAAGTCACCACTTACGTCATCGTATATATCACTGTATGAGAATGAACAGCTACCAAGTCGGATTCGCATTTTTGTTACTGCATCTAATACCAGGCTCATTGGTGAAGCTTGGAAATGTTTGGAAGGCTCACAAATAATGCCGAGTTACTTTTGCAACGCATTTCCCTAATCGAAGAACATGCATACGACTATATACATGAGACGCGTAAATTATATTTTCATAAGGAAGCGTGATTAAGTGGTAACGACGCTTTTCATTTATTCTCAGGAACAACATTGTTTTTTCTAAACATTCATATGCAGACAGACGCAGTATGCAAACATCATGCATTCATCAATTTTAAAAATTCGAATATTCCTTTCTATATGATCTTATGAAATACGACTAGAAAATTTGATAGTATAAATCAGAAATAGGCAATTCAATTGCTTTTGAGCAAGACCTCTGCTTGAGAGCTACAATGAGAACATTAATATGAAAATGAGGATATTAGAAAGAGAGCGTGAAACTCATGGGTCAAGCACAATCGAAAAAAGAAGACTGTCAATAGGATTCTCTGTCTAATCACGAGAATCCTAATACTTATTCTAGGGCTTTTAGAAGGGTAAGAATTGCCTATCTCTGATGTAAATAAGTTTACTTGTAAATCGATCATTTCTTATTGTGAACTTGTTCACGATTGCTTTTTCTCCAAGATGTCCATAGATTTTGTAGTATAGACCATGTCTCCTGGAACAGAAATTATGCCCCCTAAATGACCATCTGTATAAAATCTACGTTAGCAATGATGAACTGAGCTCTGACGATATATTCTTACTAATATAATATATATAAATATAGGCATATTAATTCAGAAATGACTTCGTGCATCAATTGAATTTGTAAATGTATCTTTTAATATCCAAGGCAAGAAACAGAAATCATCCATGACACAGTTTATTCAGTTTTTGTCATTCATGCCAGTTGAGTAACAGATTGCAAGACTCATTTTATATTTAGTAACTAGTTAATTTTAAGTCCATAACTCAGTACACTGTTGACTTAATCGTTATTTACAAAAAGTATAATGAACATACCACTGCTATGAGTCATATCCAGCTGGTTGCTGCCTAGTTGTGTGATAGATTGTTTTGAAGTAGGTTTCTTTTCTGTCTGAAAAGACGAAATCCATGCACAAGTAATAAAAAGAAGACGATACAGTTAGTTGTCAAATGAACAAAATCAAACTCATCCTGAAATCACAAGACACATACCTCAAAGTACCGATGCCATAATACACAGCCGTAGACACAAAGAACCGAGACTAGAGACTGGCAAAGTAGCCACAGAAGAATGTTTAATGCTTGAGTACGTTCAAACAATGCAGCACCATGCTTTATACAAAGCAATGCTTCTGTAACCATAATGGCACCATAGACCCAACATTGTGTTCCTACTCTACTGCATGTTGGATCCGTTGCATACATGTAGTATTGTCTACAATAATGTTGAAATGATGTGAAATAAATTGTTGCAACTATTCTAATAATAGTTTGTATACATAGAGTAGAAGTATGTATAGTAGATAAGTGTTAGAACTTGTGCCTACCTAACAGAAGGCGCAACGATTACTCCAACTAATATCAACCTTGCAACAACAAATGGGTGAGAGGGTGGGAATTCGTACACATGTTTTAAGAAAAATGTGTTCAGCTCTGAAACCTGCCAGAATATGACTAATTGACATAGAGCAACGAATCTCATGTATGTACAGGTTGGATCCAACCACCTAACAGCAGTCCAACTGCCGGGAGTGAATTGCAGCATCGCTCGTTTCAGTTTGCCAGTGGTGCTCTCAATGTCAAAAATGCTTACCCATTTGTATTCCCTCATTTCCAAGAGAGAGCAAATCTTTAACCCAACCCAAATACCCAAGCCATTGCATATAACTACGTCAAGTATAAAAGCATCCCACCAGCATTCCACAAAATTTGGTAGTAAGTGTGCAAATGCTATTTCTGTTACTTCCCACATAACACTAATGGCCCAAAGAATACCAAGATGACGAATTAATATTGCTTTAAAAGTCCACCCTAAGAAATGGGCGAGTGCAAAGACATCTAAATGGTTCCATATCTTCTCGATTGTAATTTCCGAACAGTTAACACCATATTCTTTGTCCATATCAATGTGAAATGATTCCAAGCTTGGATCTATCCAAACAAATATCTTTCTGACTGTATTGTAGTCTTGAAACAGCAGAAACAATAGGCCCATTAAGTAAAGTACACTACAACCAAATACAAGTCTCCATACAACCGGATGAGGTCTTGTAAATGGCCCATTTGGAAATGTAAGTATCGATATGATGAGAAAAAAAAATATGATGCAAAGTATTCCAGTCCAAATGTTGTCTTCCACATTATTAGTGTCCCTGCATTTAATCATCACAAACATTTAGAAAACTTAAACAATCAAGCCTAAGGGATAGATATAAATATTCATTTACCTAGTGAATGCAAAATATATCACAGCACCTATTGAAATGAGTAGCAGCGTAATGCTGTGCGGTTTATAAAAGAACTCGATCGAGATATCGTCAACCGGCCTTTCATTGATATTTGGGAAACTATCCGTGCCATGTCGCAATTTGTGCCCTTCAATGTTGTCCGCGCTACTCCGGCAATTCACAACCTTCTTTTCATCATCCTTGACAAGCCTTTTTAACAGGCTATTGTCCACAGATCCTTCGTTAGTTGTCATTTTAATTAACTAGTCGTTCAAGTTTTAAATTCGAGTCCTGATCATTTCACAAGCTTTCTGTGTATGTCGCCACGTTTTCTTCTTCGGTTTTTATAGACTGCCGTACACTATGCGATATCACACCATGCTACAAATTTACAAACCACTTTGAGCCTAGTGCACGTACGAACAGCAAATCAGGGAGGGCACAGTGCTACCTGGGGGGCCAAACCTACATGTATCGAGTTGAAGCAAAGTTTCCAGCGCCTCTTACAATTGTTGTATGAACTAAACTGTGTGAATGTATGAACGGTTGGTTGTGTGAGCGTAAATGCATGCATGCATTTACAAAAATGCATGCCCCTAACCATGTGCTCTAAAGAGAAAATAAGCCAAGGAAAGAGCGGGTACAGTTCGTAGGACGTAGGAAGAAATCTAATGCTTTCCTACGTTTTTTCAAATAGATTTGTATCTTCGAACTGTACTCCCTCTTTCCTTGGCTCATCTTCTGAAAAATACAAAAATAATTATGAATCAAAATAATTTATTAACATAATTTGCACAGCAACTCGAACTCGAACAAGATTTTAGAAGATTAGTATCTATACATATGTAATTGTATGATTGATACAATCTGATTAATAAATGAAGTGAGAACGATTAATGGAAAGAAATTCATTTTTACGGTCCTTAACCGAATGATCAATTCCACTTCTCCTCTTGGCAATGCATCCGAAATTTTCAAACGAAGAAATGCAAATGATAAATGAAAGGAAGGATCGCAAAATAAAAATACAGAGATTCATTTTCATTCATTTATTAATCCAAGTTGAATTCGATTTCATTATTACAATGTAACATACAATTTTAAATACAGAAATT
>SHCU01000008.1:972338-989337 GCA_004307685.1 Ceratina australensis
TTCGATTAATAAATGAGTAAAAATAAATCTCAGTATTTTTATTTTGCGATCCTTCCTCCCATTTATAATTTGCATTTCTTCGTTTGAAAATCTCGGATGCATTACCAAGAGGAGAAGTGGAATTGATCATTCGGTTAAGGATCGTAAAAATGAATTTCTTCCCATTAATCGTTCTCAATTCATTTATTAATCAGATTGTATCAATCATACAATTACATATGTATAAATTCTAATCTTCTAAAATCTTCGACTCCTTTCATCTGTATTTCTTCGCTTGATTCCAAAGTCACGCATACGGTACCAAGTGAAGAGATCCAATTATTCTGATGTAATTATTATTCTGATTTCGACGGCAGTACGGACAATCCATTCAATCGTTGGAACAACGATTACGAAAAATTTTAATTTTTTTTTTATGTAAACATGCTAGGAAGAATGGAAATCCAGAATTGGGAATATTCGTCCGGCCGGCTGTGCGCCGCTCGCATCTTAGCGCTACAGGAGTAAGAGCGACGGAAAACCCTCTCTCTCTACTGCACGAAATCTGCCGAGCACGAAGTACACCGATGCGGTGCGACGGTGTGCGTAAATGGAGGGGCTGGTTCCCGATGGCTCCCATCCTCAATCTGGCAGCTCTGGTGCTACTACGGTGATCAATTTATAACACATACTTCCGGTTGCGATCTCAATGAAGGAAAAAAAAGGAAATTCAGCCAACAATTGTTCTCGAATGTCAGCTGATTGAACACTGAACATGAGGCCATTCTTTTACAAGCGCTTCTTTATAGAAACGATTCCTCACAAATGCCTTGGCATGTATGTACGTAAATACACTTTAGAAATAATGAAGTATTGAAAAACAGCTATTTAGAAACAGCAGTCGAGGTTCGTAGCAAAAGCAGTTAATTCATTGTCCAATCAAAAACGCTGATTCGTGCAATGTTAGATCAGTGATGAAAGATTTGAGGAATTTTCCGCAGCGCCGCCAGTTGCGGAATAGTAAACTAATGGCTCGATGAAAGATCCGACACCGAGGAGAGACTATTAAAGAGTGGCAACCTTATGGGACTTCGAGTCGCACGAGAAAGGTCGGCAATTTTTTACGCCCTCTAGAATCCATGGACCGCGGAATAAGAAACAGGAAGCAACTCTTTACTAATCTCTTCTCGGTGTTAGTAAAAGCACAGATAAGAGTGACCAGAGATGAAGTGGGAGATTGCTTGAGCCTGTTTCTCGCGATCCGATTTTTTTCCGCCGTCTGCTACCGCCTCTACATTCATATTATACCAACAAAGTCAGTTTTGTAGAAAAATTTTTTTTCTGAACTCCGCTGCAACTTTGATGGTGATTATATATACTTACAATTAGATAGATATATGAATGCAAAATTAAGGGAAATTGATATTAAAGAGGGATCGTCATAGGTCTAACAAAGTTGATGACAAAAATCATTGAAACGATGATCAACTCATTGGTAACCCAATTTCGTCTCTTAAACAATGTTATATTATTTATTGATACATAGAATTTATCAATAATACCGTTAGCTAACAGTGTTACACTTGCTTCTACTTCCTCAAAAGTTGATTCTCTTGTTCCTTGTTTGCGAAATTATAATACATAATATGCCGACATAAGAGCAAGTTCACCCTTCACAGTCGTCTCTCTTTCATCATCCTTTTAGTTATTTTGTATACATCGCAATTGGTTACTATTACATCACAATTATAGATCATACATACATGTTTAATTACACATTACGGCGTTACATACACGTGTTCCTGTATATATGTATATATATATATTTATATATTTATAAATTACAGTTCGAAGATCAGTTGTATTCTACTTCGATTCTTTTAGTTTAGGGAATGTTTCGGTCATCTTTCTTCTGCCGCACCATCGCACTGGTATCGTCAGAAATAGTTAAATCACTCGCAACAATCGATGCGAAGCATAATTTTTCTACACATTTCTCTCTTTCTCACACTCTCGTTCTCTATTCTAACCACTTCATGTGCTCTCGTCGAGATCAAAGTTCGTGTACGTAACACTGACAAAATTATCAAGGATAACTTCAAAACATTAATCAAACCATGAATCTAAAAAACGATTAACTAAAACTTTTATAAAACTATTGAAGATATTTATCGCTTTGTGAACGATACACATTTTGTTCTTATCCTTAATTTTCGTTGATATCGTGGATCGAGGGTCATTGCACTCGAATTGAAGTATACTATCTTTGGTCAATTAGCGATCGGGAGAAATCATATATAGTACGCGATATATGCAATTACGAATGAAGGACGTTCAGCTCATTAACTGAAATGTTTGAAAAACGTCTTAAGCCTTAGCGTTTTGTAAACGAAGTTCACTTTTACATGATCAATCTATCAAGGCGAGGAAAATTCGCAGGGAAGGCTTAACGTGTACCTATACTTGAGGGGTTTCTGTTTCATTGCTCGTTTCGTACAACAACGGACGTTCTTCCTAAATTCTATTAATAGTCGGTTTTTAGCACAATTCAATTAATTGCATCTTTACAGACTCTCATCACCTGTACAGAACATTTTGCTTCAATTTTTATTATTTTCTCTCTCTTGTTTTGGTTTAGTAATCATTAGAAGAACAACAACGATGCTACTAATTTCTTTACAATTAATCGCTATCGATTCGACGTTAACAGGATTATATTTAATATCTACGAAATTTAATCACTACACGCGCGCTAACGAATAATTTTGAGCTCAGGTTGGGACTCATCTATGGGTAACAACAAATGGAGGTCGTAGAGATTCGATCAAGACCCAATTTGATCGACGACTTTTAACCCCGGATTGTTTTGCGAACGAAATATCATACTTAATAAAGTGTCAACGATCGGCTTGAAGAATCATTATCTGATATTCAACAAATGTTATTGCTTCGGGGTAAACTAAAATTATTCGCAATCGTACAGAGCGTACAAAATACATAGCGTGATACCGATGCTTCAACAGTGCCTGATATATTACAATTACACGATTTAACCTTATAGGACTTATAGCAGAAAAAATAAAATAATTTCTTGTCTCGGTTCGTAATTTACGACCTCCTCCCGTAAAGACGATGAATATGCTTCTACTTTCTCTCATTTTTCAATTTCCATTCATTCGATTCACCGTACACACATCGATTAAACACTTGTCACTATCATCACTATTTTAAATAACTTTCCTAAGTTACGATCTATACATGCAGAATGTGTTTAAATAAATATTTCGCTTTACATACACGAACGCCGTCATGGATATCGCAAGATTATGCGATATTACACGTAGTTGAGATCACGAGCTGGAAACTGCTTGTCCCGATTCGAACTTTTCACGAAAAAAGTTCTTTCGGGATCCATTTAATGTACCAACACAAACAGACCGTCACGCCGCAGGTGAAAAAGCTTTGCGCTGTTACAAAAAGCAGGGTGATAATGGTAATTTCTTTAAATAGTTCGCATACGAAAATAATATTGTTTTTTCTCGTTTTCTCCCGAGATCACTTAATTCGGGGATATCATCGAAAAGTGGGTATTGTCTGAAAATCTAATGTGGTTCATTGGAAGTCTAACGAAAATCATTTACATCTCTATGGTCACGGATCAGAGTGACAATTTATAACCAACGGTATTAATTAGTTATCATGTAACCCTATTATTAGCTATAAGTTACTTGGCATATCAACTAACACCCCTACGCATTATTCAAATCAATTGGAGTTACGACGGTTAATTCCTAATTTAGATTTATATAGACTTATAGTTAATGTGAACGTATGACCGGTGAATCAACACCTAAATCGTCATACAATTCCCTTACAAGTTAATGACTAGCTGTCGCCTCGTGCATATTCCTTCCTGCTTTCACAGGAAGGATTAGAAATGTTCAACAAAAAATTATAAAACGGAAACTTACATGACTAGATATATTTTTCGTTTATATATATATATATATATATATTCATTTTTTGCTTTCTGCTTACAACACCGTTAATATTGACGGTCGCAATTAAACGTTTTCGAAAGAGTTCTATTAATGATACAATTAACAATCAGATTCTGATAATACTTGGTAAAGCTTCTAAAAAGACGTGACTACATTTTTGGGGATTGATCGTAGCTTAGAAAATAGTTATTAAAAATTTCATTTTTATATATTT
The DNA here is from genome assembly GCA_004307685.1 of Ceratina australensis. NCBI lineage: Eukaryota > Metazoa > Arthropoda > Insecta > Hymenoptera > Apidae > Ceratina > Ceratina australensis. Next base: position 976,533 of record SHCU01000008.1, read on the forward strand.
TACCTTTAATATGAAAAAATAAAATTTTTAGTAACTTCTGTCTTAGGCACTCTCAGTCTCTATAAATTTAATCACGTCTTTCTATAAGTACACGTAGTCTTATCAGATACTGACTGTTAGTTTTATTATCAACATAACTCCCTTAAAATAAAAGGAAATAGAAAACAAAAACTTAGGACTATGACTTAGAAATATATATCTTATATTGTATCTCGAGAGCTTATGCATCTGACGCAAAAGAGCGAAATATTATTATTACATGGACTAGATAAATTATGCTTTCCCGTATGCTTATCCATTATTAAAGTGGACAAAGACTAGAACAATCGTTTGTAATGAGCATTCAGGTGAATGTTACATAACAAACAAATGCTGTTATATATATAATACGGGGAATGTTCGGCTCGCGCAACCTATACATATTAGGATGTGTCCACTATTTACGGTATATTCGTTTCCTTACTTGACAAAATTATCGATGCTTGTTCTTTACGATTATCGCTCGCTTATATGTCTAATAACTGGCGATTAATCTCGATAAGCTACCTTTCGAAAACGGGTAGATAACATTCGATATAGATTATATGCAATCCGCAAGCTCAAACGATAAGATATGCTTCGCACGTTCCCTCCCATTATAACGTGCCCTTCTTAAATTAACAACAATTGCCCTCCGATCATCGTGTTTATCGATTACCATAAAATAGTTAAGATTATCGACATTGATCCACATTAACAGAAAATGAACGAACTTTCGTTAAAGAATAACAATTAAATAATACTTGTCGCTTCCGCGAACAGAGCAAAGTTTTTCACCGCAACTGCGTATTACTACTTAGCAAGCTAAACTGAACGTAAAATCGGTATTGTCCTTCCTTACAAATTACTCCTTTCGTACGTACATCTCGTTAATTGCTATGCGTTGCATAAACACGCGGCGACGCGTTTGCGTTTCGCGGTTCAATCGCAAGAACGATGCGAACGTACGTCGATTATCATTTAATACTGATGTGCGTTAAAATACGCCGATAATTACATATATGATTCGATTCATCGATGAGCTCTAATGTGATATTTTTCTCGCGCAGGGATTACTATACTCATTCTGTGCGGCGACTCGCGAAACGCCACGCGTCCAGTCACGAACAATGTTTCGTTTTCCTGTATACATCTTAGCGTTAACAAGTAGTTTTTAAATATCTTACACGTCAACTTTTGATGATTACTCCGATGAATCCGAATCGGATTCCGCAGCTGCGTCTGGAGCCTCAGCTTGAACTTCAGGCGTCGTTTCCGGGATCTTCTTCGTATACGTCGCCGCCACGTATGCCGCTGGACCCTCGCCCTGCGTGTGCTCAATTCCAACTCTGAGAAATCAGATAGAACAGTGGATTGATTTCAGTATAAAACTTGATAAAAATAACAAAACACGAGAATATATCAATGATATAAGAATTTATATTTTGAAAAAATCGATATGAAAAATTTCTTATCGACTGATCGTGTATCTAAATCACACTTGGTATTGTGAAAAAGATGTACCTGTACTCGTGCCGTGATAAATTTCTGACGTATTTCTCCGGTGGAGTATCGCTGTCGTGGTTCTGAAAGCTGACGCTTCTAGCCGTAGTGTGGGACACCTGAGTAGCCGGCATCGTGAACTCCACGTAACAGTATTCGGCGAGGTTCTCAGGAATCTGGTCGTAGGAAGTTAGAGCCATTCGACAGACCAGCTGATGCGTTGTATACGCTCCTGAAAATAGTATCATTCATGGAAAAGATTTATCAAACTCGAAACTCGTGTCAGTGTCTCCCAAGCGAGAACAGATTGGGAAATACTGGTTTATGTAATAATTGCATATTCATTCTATCGATGAGACCGCACCTTGCCCTTCTTTCGGCAATCTAGGCATTCTCCAAACGATCGCACCGTGCTGATGCTCGTATTTAGCTTGACCCGAGGTCACCTCTAGCAACTGAGGTTCCAAATTATCCACCGCACCCAATAGCCTCTCTATACCCTTGATCTTTCCCGTTCTCCTGTGAGCTGATTTTACCGACCCGTACCTGAAATGTTTCTCTACCCTAAATAGATAGATCCAACATTCCGGTATCGGGAAACGGACCATTACATCCTCGCAGGGCACTTGGCCCAATTTCCTAGACGCAAAGCCCGGTACGAGAATGTCCGCCCTCAGTTCTACCTGTTAACAGCGAACACCAGAGTCAGCTTGTGTGGGCGTTCCAGGTGTATAAATATCGAGACCGAAGCAAGTATCGATTACAAGGAAAATATATATTGCACCAGAATAGATTAGTGTTAGTTCGGTTAGATGCCTAGTGACGCTACCTTGTTACCGGTAACACACATGACAGCTTTAAGCTGAAGGGGAAGCTCCCTGTTTTTAGGCGGCCTCACTCGGAACCTCATCAGTTCGATATAGCATGCATCCGGAGGCTTGAACCTTCAAGCGGATTAGTCAATCCGTTAGTTGTTATTAGCATTTTGTTAGCGTCAACGGTAGAAGTTATATTGCATGAAATCACTTTATACAGATTCGAATATAATGATTATTAAATTGTATGTACTTTATGGTTCTGGACTTCTCGTATTCATCTTGCTGGACGCAGGAATGGAACTCGACGTTCTCGAGGCGGATCCACTCTTCCGTTACCACTGGGATAATATCGTGCCTACCCACCACTTCCTTGCCCTGACGCCACATATCGTTTATTCCCAACTCGACGTCAGGCATTCCTGTAATTAAATTGAGGCGCTAACATTAAGATCGCGATAAAGGATTTAGACGAGATATAGTCTTACCGGAAAGGAAGCCCAAGAAGAATAGTCGAACGCGTGCTATCTGTTTTTCAACGACGCCTTGAGCGCTTTGTTCCACGTACAGTTCATCTACAACCGAAATTTGGACTTCTTCCATCTTGTAACTAAGAGCTCGATCCCTATGCGCCGACAATCTGAACAGGGCTTCTTCTATCGCGCAGGAGAACGTCTTCAAGTCCTCGTAACATTGTGAACCGAGTTTGAACAGCTGAGAAACCTGTAAATATAAGTGAAGAGCTATTATTACTTTTAAAGGATAAAAGAAATTCCTATTTAGATCGAGATTAAAAATACTTTGGTATGCGTAAAACTATCTAATGCAATTACAAATTTGTCCAATTCTGATTATTATTAGTTGTTTGCGTACCTGCGGCGCGTGTTCGACAGGAAGCCCAAGCTTCTTCAGATCGCTTCCAAACTCTTTTACTCCTTGATAATCACCTTGAATAGCATACGCTGCGAACTGACTGATCTTGTTCGTTATTCTCTCCGCTTTGGTTACTTGGCCAGGACGAACGCCAGGTCGCTCCTTGTAAAAAATATACTGTAACTTGACGGTGAATATCTTTCCGAATTGATCGAACTGTTGGGCGGCGATGTCCGAAACAGAGTAGGATGGAAGCAGAGGTAGCTCTTGAAAGGGGTCCTTGTCGTCTTTGGTATTGAACAACTGAAGCACAGGATTATCACCCTGGTAAACCAATCGCACGAAGATCTTTTTCCAGAATCGTTGTCCGGTTATCTTTTTCTTATTCGGCTGACGCAGTTGCATGTCCCAGCCGTCACCAGTGTATGTAACTCTTGGGAAATCTTCCAGGGGTTGACTAACGTCTTCGTCGAACAAAGGAGTGGGCGGTGTTTCCTAGAAACAAACGAAAACTCATAATTTTATGATTTCATCGTCAAAATCACTGTCTTGCAATGTGTCTCGTAATACCTGAGAATCTGTCCTTGTCATTTCAGCCGGTTGAACGACTTCCGTGGTAGGTATAGCATCCTGCGCGAATCCTGATTTGTCGAAGGGATTGAAACGTGGTGAGGTATCGGCATACGCCGTGTTTTGCGGACTTTTTGGCGGCGGTGCCAATACGGGCATGACTCCACTCTCCGTTCCGCCCGTTTGATCATCCTCCTTCGGTCTTGTAGGAACAAAATGCATTGATCAGTCCACGTGTTGATCTATGACAAAATTATGAAATTATTTTCGTCGCTTACTTAATAAATACGCTGAAGTCTGGTCCCTCGTCCGATTCTGCAGATTCACTTCTCTTGACAGTTGGGTCTGGTGGAGGAGCAGTCATACTGAGGAATGAATCGAATCCATCCGTCTCTCCAAATCCGGTTACCGCTGTTTCTGACCCAGTCGCAGAAGAATCACCCCAAACTAAAATTATGGGTAACGAAAATCGCTCAGATTCAGACAAAAGGATAGCATCATACATTGTGAGCATCGTAATTGATTTTCGATGAATAAATTATATAAAATCAGCTTGTTTACCGTCACTCGATGTGTCCATGGCGGTGGGCCCACCACCGCCGCCGCCACCGCCAAACGCATCCAAGAAAGGATCCCCAGTGCTACTTTCCTGTTCCGCTGCCTTGTCGAACTTTGAGGCAAAAATGTCGAACGCATCTCCAGCGCTCTCCATAGTTTTCGTCGCGGCCGCGAAGTTGTCGAGCTGTTCTTCAGGCTTGTATGCTTCGTTGATGGGGAACTCAGCCCCGGGAATCGGGCTGGTCGACGTCACAGTGGTTGTGTCCTTCGTAGGTTCGCCGAAGTCCCCGAGCAAATCGGAAGCGAACGGCCCGCTGGGCTGAGTAGGTGCGTTGATGACTTCACCGGTCGTGAATAGGGGTTGCGCGTTGGAGAACGAAATAGACGTCGTGGTGTCCACTGCTCCGAACGGAGTTGCGGTTGTGTCGGCGACAGAAAAGAACGTGTCAGTAGCAGCTGATGTTAACTGATCTGTACTCGTTGCAAAGAGTTCAGCGGCAGTGGCCGAAGCTTTCCGAGATTGCACAGTTTCCGGGACGACCGGAGATTCCGTAGTGAAATCTAAATCGATACCGGCTTTCTCGGTGTCGCTTCCCACGACACCAGTTATAGAAGCGATCGAGGGTCTCTTGTCGCTGGTCACGGACGCGGTTTCGGCGAAGTCCGACTTGAACGCATCCTCGGCTTGAGGCGGCGACGCTTCCTGTTCCGTGATACTTGCGAACGGATTTTCCTGACCCGTCATATCGGTTAGAGCCGTCGTTACCAAGCTGGTAGTGTCTCCGGTTGTCATCGAAGTGGAAAATATGGTTGTTGTGGTGGTGTCTGTGTTGGGTGCGTCGAAGAGGTCCATGATATCTTGGTTTTGAGGTAGGTCCATTTTCGTGTCATCTGGTATCAAGTCTGGGACGTTCGAATCGACATCAAGAAGATCCGCGAAACTGTGCTCCGGGGTTGGCGATGGCGAATGCATCAGAGTAGGGCTAGGCGTTCTCGTTGCCTGTGAGCAATGGTCATGTCAATTAATATGAAAATTAAGTCATACGAGTATCAGGAAGTGAGTACGTATACATAATGCATACAAACCTGTAACCGGTCTAAAAGGTGATTCGACGTTGCATCCATGGCACCAGTCACGGATAGTATCAGATCTTTAGTATTCTTAGGAGGCGCCGGTGGTTGAGGCCTAGGCGGTGGCGGTCTCGAGGGCAAAGGCTTGCCATTCTTCGGTTGCACCGGTATCACATTTGCCGGGCTCGGCGGCGGTGCGGTATGACCGAAAAGATCATCGTCCGGTTGAGTAGACGATACGACAGGCACGTCGAACAAGTTCGGACTCGCTTCGCTGACAAATATGTTAGTCGACTGGTTAGAGAATATGTTGTCCGGAGTACCGGTGTTGGACTCTTCAAAACCGGCGTTAGATGCGGTGGTATCGGTGGCGAACGAGGCGAAGGGGTTTGTCGAGTCGACGGTGACTGCCGGTTGGTAAGATTGGTCGCCGCCGAAATTTAGAAACGGATTTTCGCTCGCACCAGTGGTTTCCGTATCTCCGAAATCTTGGAGAAACGGATTCGACGCTTGATTGGTAACGTTCGCCTCAGCGGCGTAGTCGTCCATAAGGAACGGATTTCCACCCTTAGAATCCATTTTGAAGATTTAATTGACTAGCTTAAGCGTAGTTATTCGAAGTAGTAGTACTTTCACGATGCGGAATTGCCGATAGAGTCAGCGAAGAGTCTTTTAAACGAAGTGGAAGAAGTCAAAGGGCGTTCCTATTTTCTTTTCTGTGGTCCTAGAAATGCGCGAGTCTTTCAGAGGAAGAAGAATAGAAAATGAAAACGGAGAATAGATTCTATTTCTCCATTAGTTCAGACTCGAGCAGCTTTAACTCCGTCTTCCCTGGTCCTACTGTAGCGAAGCTCGTGTCGAACGGATCCACCTCTTCTCCCAAGTTGAAACTCTCGTTCTGTAACGGAGTGAGCACTTTCGCCCCGAGATCTTGATCGTCGATACTCAAGAAGTCTGTCGCCTCCTTTTTCTCGTCGGCCCTGGGATCGAAGTCAGGATCGACTTCTGGAATCACGGTCTTGACGATCGCTGTCAAAGTGATCGGCGCTGGGCGAATGGGAATTTCCCCGGGAATTTGTTCCAGTTCACTCTCGAGAACCTTTAATTCCGCCTTGCCGGGTAGGATGTTAGTGGCTATGGATGTGTCAAATGGATCCTCGTAAGAGATCTCCTCCTCGATCGGTTTCGTCTCGATCCTCGGCGTTAGAGGCTTCGCGTCCACCTCGATCGTCTCGTCCAACAAACTTTGTTGCCTCTCCTGCAGTTTCGGTTGATTCTGCTCTTCGAACTTCTTCAGCACCTCGTTCTGTAACTCGTGGAACTTCAAGTTGCTCGGCCTGACCGAACTAGCCGTGAAGTCGCTTTGTCTACGGGCAAGTTCACCTTCGGCGCGCGGGTCGAAGTCGTGATCGCTCAGGCTGTGCGGCAGTCGCGGCTCCTGCTCCTTCAACAACTCCGACTCGATCAGTTTCAATTCCGTTTTACCAGGCGCTACCTTCGCTACGAAGCTGGTGTCGAACGGATCGACATCGACCTCTTCCTCCTCGATGGGCAGAAGGTCCTCGATCGACTTTTGCGAGTAGTACGGAGTAAGCGGCTTCGACGGTAACGACTTCTCCTCTTCGGTAGTCGTGAGCAGGTCGGGTCGCTTGGACGGTGTCGGTAGTTCAAACGCGACCGCTTTCGTTGGCGCGAGTTCGAGCACTTCCGGCCTTGAGGATCTACGCCCACGATCGGCAGCTTCGTTCCTGTTCTCTTCTTCCTCCTCGTTGAAATCGACTTGGAAAGTGGGTTTTACCAGCGCGGGTGGCCTCGGTGGAGGTTTGCTCGCTGCAGTTTCAGCTGGAACTGGCTGCTCGTCCTTTCTAGGATCGAAATCGTCGTCGTCCAAGGAATTCGAAATTTTCGACTGCTCGCCGAGGAGTTCTTGCTCGAGGAACTTCAGCTCCGTCTTACCGGGCGGAATTTCTTTCACCGCCGAAGTGTCAAACGGGTCCACGTAGCTTATGTCCTCTACAGGTGCTATCGGCTCGTCCACGAGTTGACTCAGATCGGTCGTAGAGCCTCCTAGCAGATCCTTCTTCGCTTGCAAATTGTTGCTCGTTGCCGCATTCTCCCCCTTTAACAATCCTGTTTCGTAGTCTCTGTTCAATCCAGCAGGGTCGGTCAGAGATATCGTAACTTCGGACACAGGGAGTTCTTCTAACTCCTTCTCGATGAATTTTAGTTCTGTCTTGCCGGGTAGGATATTATCGGCGAAGGTAGTGTCGAAGGGATCTTTCTCGTCGACGAAAGTAGCTGCCTCGAAGCTCGCTTCGATTATCTCCGACTGAAAGTCTACAGCTTCTGGATCTTTACTCTCAAACGGGTCCTCAGCCTCTTCAAGGCGCACCGGCTCGTCTGGTGCCGCATCAAGGTCGAATTCCCCTTCGTCCAAGTCAGGTATCTCTTCTAATATAGTCTTCTCTTTTAAAGCTTCGAACTCAGTGATGTCCAAATGCCCGTTCGTCGGCTTGTTCTCCGCCGCTTCCTCTTGATTCACAGCTGGTGTAACAGGTTTAGGTAGAACTGGTGGAAGTTTCGTTAAATCTATAGGAATATCCGGAAGGTCACTGTCATCGTCCAGCAAGGTCTTCTCCACTTGAATGGGTTCCGCGACTACGTTGCCATCCGCGGGTTTCTCCGGTTCCTCGAAGTCGTCCAACAAGAGGTCCTGCTGTAACCTGGGTCGCCTGCCTTTAGTGATCTTACAGGAGCTCACGTAGTCGATCCTTCCGGAGAGTACCTCGACCGCGTTCCCTAGACTGACGAGTTTCTTCCCAGTTTTATCGACGGTTTTTAGAACCTTCTCGGCGTTGGTTGTGTCGAATGGATCGTCACCGGCCTCTTCCTCGGTGGGGCTGTCAGGAATGTAAGCTAGTTGGACGTCGATGTTCTGAAGTACGTCGACGTAGGTGGTGTCGAAGATGTCTTCTTCGGCCGAATCCTCGTGCTCATCTTCGTCGTCTGGTACTTCAACGAAACCGTCCTCGTTCACCAGAGGCTTGTCCTCCTTCTTCTTATCTTTGTCCTCGAAATCTGGCGGCTCTCCCTCGATAGGGTTCCCCTCCTCGTCGAAACCGACCCACTTCTTCGAGGACTTCTTATCCGGGTCCTGATCCTTGTCGTCCTCCCCTACCTTCTTCTTCTCTTCCTCTAACGGCGGTTTGCGTTGGAAGAACGAAGTTGACTTGATGCGGTCAAGATCGCCCTGGGTCTTCCTGAGGATCGAGTCGACGCCAGCGGTCAACGCCTCGAATTTCTTCCACTCGTCGGAGCTGGTCGCGGTGTTCGCCTGCTCGCCTGATTCCTCGGTTTTCTGCTGGGCCTCCGCCCGCTCGCGCCTATAACGCTCGAGCTCCTCCGGGTCGAAATCGTCCTCCTCCGCTCCCTTCTTACCCTTCTTCTGCTTTTTCTTCTTCTTCAGGCCCTTGGCTAGCTTGTGCATCCTCTAAGAACTAACGTGGAACAAGCGAGGCCCCTGCAACCGATCACAGTTACCTCGATCAAAACTCTCGGTTTCGCTCTATCTTTAGGCTCGAACTTTAAACCCTTGCCCGCGCGTGCATCCGCGTGTGGAACAAAGGTCTAAAGATTCCCGGCAACTTCTGTTTACTTCGCTACGTTTAAAATAGACACTATAATTAAATCTAAAGAGTTCATGTCAAACATAATATACGTGGATTCATCGTGGTTTCGTTTACTGGCAACGTGTAGTCTACTTCTTCCATTCATTCGTGAAACGAAAAGCGTGCAAGGTCGGCGAACGACATGCGTGTGCGCGTGCTCGCGAGCAGAACTGTGATTCTCACACGAGAAACGCTACTTTGTCCGATCTCCGTTGAGTACTTGTTGCACACTACCGATCTTTATTTAGTCGGTCACACTTTACGACCTCCGTTCTAAATTCGTCCGGTCCTTTTTTAACGCGTACACGCCGCGAAACACGCGCCTCGTCCATTCTTACCGCATGGAAATCTCGGTAAAGCTGATTTCGCTCAATGGCCTGAAGCAACTTGATCGCTTCTCGAATCGCGTCGAGAGAAAAGACGATGAGCCTGTTTCGCAAACAAAACGGTTTTGGTTCTATCTGGAATTTTTTTTTTACAGACTCGATACTAATCCGTGTGGTGGGATCGTTGCCAGAGCGGACCGATCGATCGCAGTAGCGTACTCCTGCCAGTTTTACCCTTCCTTCGAACCTTGCACAATACTCGCCGCGATAACGGTATCAAACCGAGGAAAACAGCGCCAGAAATCTTTATTATTCTTCCCTCGTCAACGGTTTTAGGTCACCCGCGTACGTCCGGAACACGGCGAGGCTTTCAAAGTTCACGATGGGAAATCGTATTCCCAGTTTTTATGAACACTTCCCAACGGCACCCTTCGTCGGTGAGCTGCCACATGCGATTCCGTCCACTTTTCGATCGACCAACGCGATCCCCATCTCGTTCTGATAAGAAGCTTAAGATCTTACGCGATGGATGTACTTTGCATATTAATCCGCTACGAATGGTGAATTTAACTAATACACAGGGGAAACGTTCTCGGTTAATGATATGCTGTATTAAATTAGAACCTTGTGTTACCGATACTATTTATGAAGGAGGATTATATTCGTACTGTTACCATTCTCCAAGTCAAATATTGTCATCTAGAATATTCTAATTCTAATTGATTCTATAAAACAGTAGAATGTTTGAAGAATGCGAAGGAAGTTTGCTTTTGCGCAGATGCTTTCTTTGAATTACAAATAATTTCTAATATCAAAAGTTTTTCGTTCCAGGCCTAATAAACAACACACATTAAGTATTATTCGCCTTATGGGCTTCACTCTCATCGAATAACGAATCTTCTTTATACTTGATAAACACATAGAATGTTTAACAATAATCGAGGAGCTCGTAAAAATCATCGAACAGATGCTGCTGTCCCAACACGAATGAAAGTCTCCCAGGAAAGTTTACACAAAATGGCCAGGGGCAGTTTAAATCGATAAACTGTCCTCAAGTTCACGAGTGACCAACGGCGAAAGGGCGCGACGTCGCATAGGCTGTACGGAAAGAAAGGAATTTCATCGATAACTGGTCCGAGTCAAAGGGAGACAGAGAGAGAACACGTGCTCCAGATTACCGGCACGGTGAGGTGGTTTTGGTGTGCTAACAAACTCGTCGCGAGGCACCCCCTTCGGCCTCCCCCGTTAAAACCGATACAGAGATACCAGTACAGCTGCGTACACGCCAGGAAGCTATAATCGATACCCGTCCGAGGAATCGAGTCCGGCAATCTCGTCTAAGGCCACTGTTCTAGTTCTACGATCCTCTCTGAATCCGATCAGACGGAAGATTACAGAGGCGGACGTACGATTTTCCGATCCTTTCCGTTGAAACTTGAAATTATCACGGAAAACTTTTTACTCTGTAAGTCATTCTTACAGGTGACGTAATTCATTGTTAGATCGGCTTTGTAGCAGTTACAACGAATTTGAAATGGGCTTTTGTAATCTTCGTAATTGTTTATGTTATAACAATATATGGGATGAATATAGAAATCAGTAAGAAATAACGAAGTGCTATAGACAGCTGTGTTACTGACACGATAAGGCGTTACTCTTATCTCCGGTATCCAGATAATTAAATTTGGCTCCAACCGCGTCATCGAGTCTATAGAGATTATCGACCGTTACAGTTCGTGTCCCTGCACGCGGAATCAAGAACACGTTGCCTGATGCCAGTTAATTGTTATCCTCTGTGGAATTAAATTTTTGTATTAATTTGTAGAATTGATGCGTATATGAGAAGCATTTAGGACGGGTCACCAGATTAGAAGGTGGAAAAGGTCGAAGCGAGATCACGAAACTTAATAAAAGGGAGAAATGCCATGCCTGCCTGGAGTTTATATTTAGAAAACTTGAAACTATGAATTCCAGCTGACTTTAACGACTTCAATTTATAGGAGTTACCGCTTAGAAAGGAGTGACCAACGAAAAACGATCCTACTGGTCAAATTAATAAAGCAGATGATCATTTTCTTGTTTAATTGAAAGACTGAAATGAAATAATTATGTGACTGAAATGCGACTTGTTGAAGAACAATTGGATGCGAAACAGAGAGATGGTCCCTCAGATTTCTGACGTAATTGGGAAAGTTTCGGAGAGGAACGTTGCTCCAATATCCAAGAAAACTTGTTCATCGAATTTCCGTTTCCGTCAGGACGCACGCGTAATACCGGCATCAACCGTATCACCTGTCACTTTTATAGCAGCACAATTCAGATTCTTGCTGATTTCATGAAAAAAGTAACAGCATATATTCCCTTAACAGTGTTATAGTTCCTCCTTGTAAATTGTATCATTTCACACGAATAATTTGACAAAATAAAGATTCCTAGAGTCGATAATTTAAGCTGTCCACACTTTGTATTTTTAGATCTTTTATGCCATTTTACTTTAGCGTCTTCCTTTTTCTGGTACTTAACGTGGGACGTAGAATAATTTGTAGAAAAAAAGAGTTGGGAAGCGTTACTGGACCGTTGAACAGATGCCAGGATAATGGAGAAGATGTATAATTCAAGAGTGAGCGTATATCACCGAGGGCGAATTTGCGGAGGAAAGCAGTAGGTTTGCATGAAACGTATCGACCAAGCTAGTTTTCAATGAGCTGCTTCATTATCGTCTTAGCAACGATCATTGCTGCGTCAGCTATGACCACGAAGCCGTCAAGTTTCGAAGACCAGAACGTTTCTCCATAGGCAGGTGATAAATATTTAAGTATCCGCCCATAAAATGTAAATTTACACAATCTTTTAATGGTGCCGGAAGCAAAACAGTTTTGGAAACACGAAATTAATTCGCGTCAATATTCTCCAAAGTCGTATCAACAGTATTAAATGTAACAACTGTAACATCTTCGATGCCATTTATATCAAGCATTACAAAGATTAGATCTATACTTTGAAGACTGTTTTACTCCTCTTTTAGAAACTCATTTAAATTGCTTTAGTCTAAAATTGCATGCCAAGCGAAACTATAAACACCACGTTTTATTACCTGATCATAAGTTACCTACGTCCAACAACTCTAGTTTGCTCATATTTTTTATTTCTGCCCGTCTATCATGAACAGTATCCGGACACTATCTTTTCTTAGATATTGACACATTTACTTTGACACAGTCTTTACGTCCGATCGATTCTATGACAGTGCAGGACAGACAGACTACTTTCGAGACTACAGGAGATATTCCTCCTTAAGAAAATTCCTCTGAGGAATCTCCGCGAGGCCGTTAGATTAGAGTTCGAAGGACAGTTTTAAGAACAAAGCTACAGCTCGGGGGGGGGGGGGGGGGGGGGGGGGGGA
>SHCU01000008.1:996104-1006648 GCA_004307685.1 Ceratina australensis
GTGAGGCACACTTTATTCGAACAAATGCGGATTCTAAATCGACTTCCGAGTTGGCTGATCGTCTATGAAATCGTTAATCGCATCAGATTCGCTTGCATAAGACCTTATTTGTCTACATGAAATGATAATTTCGTTTCACATCTGTTGATTCGATTCGAACCCAACTCTATTCGCGACGATCTTCGAATACGTCAGATGGCACCAAATTACGACACGGAAGACTACACCAAAACCAGTAGTACTTGGAGTACGATAACCTGGCAAGGGGTTCTTTTTTTTTCTTTCATTTTAGTTACGCGTAATGTGTACGAAACGTAAATTGTATAATAGGCACCAATAGAAGAACCAGTCCTTGGAAATTATTCCGTCCAGACTTTAAAAAGCCGCCTCTTATTCTTTCTCTTTCTCCCTCCCTCTCTCTCGGTTATTGGCCCTTCGCTGCCCGTGAAATGTCTTCAGTCGAGAGCATCGTATCCTTTATTGCACCCATGAAGCGGGCACCCACTGCGGCTCTCTCTCTAACGAATTGATCTCGGCCAAAAGTTGATTATACGCTCGGTCCGTGTCGGTATTTATGATGATCATGTCGAACAAATGGCCATACTTGTCCTCCATCTCTCGAGCCTTTTCTATTATGTCCTTCAATTCCTCCTCCTTGAAGCTTTCATTATTCTTGATCCTCTTCTGTCTAAGTTTCTCGAGGCACGGCGGCGCCACGAACACTACATATGGTTTCAAGTCCGAGTTTCGTAGGATTTTCAGACTCTGCGGATGGAGATTAAGCACGCAAATCTTGCCGGAGTTGACTACAGACCGTATAGCCTCAACAGAAGTGCCGTAATACGCTTTCTCGTACTCCCCGTGTTCAACGAACTTTCGACAGAGAATGTCCGATTCGAATTGAGCACGAGAAATGAAGTGATAGTCCTGGCCGTCAACCTCGGAGTCTTTTCTAGGACGACTCGTGTCTGGAACAATGATATGCTATTACTATGATATTACAACTAAGTACTTTAATAAACGAAATCTTTGTTTTTATACTTACGAGGAATAGCAGCAGCGAAACGCTCGCTGTCTTGCATTAACCTTTGTCTAAGTTCGTGCCGCCCGATATTCGGCGGTCCTATTAGAACTATCGGTCTCTTATGATTTGCTCTCGGGTAATATAAAGCAACTTCTTCGTACGTGAGCACCTCTTCGCTGTCGTAATCTGATAGACATAAACGTTTGTTTAAGTACGAGCAAAGAAAGGTGAATGCGATTCGTCTAATTCCTAAAAAAGTATCTACCGTCAATGGCAGTCGTTGCGTAATGCGGGTAGCCGTCGTCGTTGTAGTTTGCTCCAAACTTATTACGCTTCTTTTTCTTTGGATTCTTACCGGTGCACAATAATGTGCTAGATTTCTTAGAGCCCCGCACATTGGACTTGTCACCGGCAATAGTCTGTTTCATGGACTCCCGTCTACGCAAAATCAATCGGTTTAGTAAATGTTTTAAAAAATCAGCTCGATTAAAAAGTCAACAATAGGTGATCAACGTACTGATTTTGGAAAGATTTACTAGGTATTAAACCCGCCAAGGTTTGATCTTCTTCGCCTTCTCGATATGCCTGCCACCAGTTAGGATCCTCTTGAGAGATCACGTGTAACACGTCACCTTTCTGGAAACTGACTCCCAACTCTCTGCACGGTATATAAGGATCCTCCACGGGGTCATAGTCGAAATGGGCTCGTATATGTTGTATCTGAAAGAATATCGATAAAATTATTAAAAATCATCCTTCGATCTATATGCTATTTTTACTATTAGAACGAAAACAATACTTGATTAGTGTCTTCTCTCCTCAAATTATTCCTATGACTCGTGGGCGCCGGTAGCACAATGAAAGTCAAACTACCCTGCATACCGGCCAGAATATCGCACACTTCATTCACGCTTTTACCACGCATCTCCACGCCGTTCACTTCCAGGACTTCGTCGCCCTCGTGCAGTAACCCAGATTTGTCTGCTGCTCCTCCGCGTACCACACGACCTATCAAATTATTTCGAATTAAAAATACAAAAGCGATTGTTACAATCCTGTATCGAAAATTCTTACCTATAATAACGGCATCACCCTCATTTCTAACCGTAGCACCTAGGGGTTCGTTAGTTTTCTCAATTCTGATGATCTTAATATTATCCACGGCGCGGGAGCCTCGCCAGCTGGAAGTCGGACTGGGCGGGCCGCTTGGCGACGTGGATAATGGACTCTGTTTCTTCTGTAATCCATCAACGTAGGAGATGATGGAATCGTGAGCAAGGAGCAAAGCTTCCATGTCGTAGCTCGTCAGGATTCCAGTCAGCTCCTCCACGGCAGCGATCGTTTCCGCAGCGCCAACACCTGTTGCAGTCGACGAAGACTGCCATTTCTCGAGAATATCCACGCACTGAAATATTCAAATAACATTGGCAAACCTTGCTCCGTTCACTCGTGCCTCGATAGAAATTCAATTGCTAAGCAAACCGAATTCGCGGCTTGCTGAATATCTCTCAGAGCAGTTCAAAAACGATTTCAAATCAGTTGGAAGAGATGGGAATATCACCGATGGGAAATCCTGGCTTTTACTTAATGAATAAAAATTTTTAATAAAATCTTTATACATACGTCTCGTGCCAAACTGGAGGCGTCATCGGCATGATGTTTCAAAACTTTGCTGGATCTCAAACGGTTTCTAAGAAGATGATGGGTAGCAAGGGCAGAGGCGAATCGACTCTGCACTAGAAGCGTTCGTACCGCTTCCAGCTCGGCCTCAACGCCGGGTCCTGATATGCCTAAAGCGCCAGAAATGTTCCGCAACTGAAGCTGTAGCCTCTCCAACGACGCAACGACCTCTCCGTATGCTGAAATATGCAAAAATTTTCTGTTGGACACTTTTTTTATGAAGTTTTCATCCGCGAGCCATGCTTGAGCTATATAGCCTTACGAGAGATATAGTCTTTTCTTAGATATATTTAATTTCCTTTTTTTATGTTGCAGTCTGACTGATATCATCCATTGTATTAAGCATGATATATCGAGAATTAATTTTTTCATATATAAAATTCTAAAACGATGAATGTGAAATATGTAGGTAGTCGCGTGACAAGTTAAACGTACGAACGTATCATGAAACGATTAGATTTGAAAAAGGGGCCGACGGTGAATTATCGGATCCTAAACAGAGGACTAATGGGCCGCAACGAGTGTCGTTAGCGCAGCCATCAAGTCGAGTAGCTCTTGAACGTTCAGAATGTGAGTCCCGAGGGAAAATGTGACTTACTGAGGGGCCTGGGAGGCTCCTCGACTTCTTGCACGGTGCTTGGAGTTACGTGGGCTCCGCGACCGACGGTAGTGGTGGTCACCTCATCCTGGGCATACGCCAGATTTTCCTGTCCAGAAAGGCTCGTCTTGTGACTCTCCAACGCCTGAAGCTTCCTCGAGCCACGTAACGACTGATTGAGTATCTCCTGTCTCTCCTCTTCATCCTTCCGTTTACGCAGCTGCTCCTACAATCAAATTGTTTAATTACAGAATATTGCGCATCGATGACCGCTCGAAACGTGTAAATAATAATACTGTTCATTGTATAATCTATAAATAAGAAGTGTATCAGTTAACTCAATTTGAATTTATCCAATTATACCTCAAAATTTCATGAGAATTTATGAATCATAAAGCAAAATTATTAATTTTAGAAAAAGCCACAAATGTTCATACATCTGGCTATTAATATACGAATAAATCACGTAAATGGCCTGTGGAAAACATATCTATAAGCGTTATTTGTCTTGGTAATAACATCGAACATCGTTGCCAGATACGATGAAACCCGGAACGCAATCTTCGATCTGAGGACGAAACTTAATTGCCTTACCTCGTTCGTCGAACTGCGTGGGCTCGTGTAATAATTTTAAGGGAATGGTTGTGTAAACGGGAAGATTGTGCGCCATTCAAAACATCAATAATAAATAAGAAAAAGGATGTTACGGGTTTTGCGTTGCGCTGATTCTGGCTCCGATTTATGCGCGACCTATTCGTATCACGATTCATGCAGAACCTACCTCGTACACCTTTCTGAGTTTTCCCTGATATTAACACAAATTTGACAAATACAAATAATATACTCTGCAGTTAAAAATTCCGTTTCATCGTTTAATTTTATGATGTTTAAACATATGACAGCAAACATTCTGACTAACATCGAGCAAGCAATTTGACTTCGACTTCAGCTTGAAGCTAGCGAAACTTTCACGTCTAAAGGAAAACGGCAAGTAAGTACAACAAATTTGGATAATTGACATTTGCTCATTTTATATTCTGAAAGTGAAAAATCTTGTTCGAATGATATGGCAATTAAATTGCAGGCTATTCGGCATCGAGTTGCAATCAACCAGAAGCATGTTTGACCATCGGCGGTGATCAACGCCCACTGAGCGATAATACGTCCCGTTGACAAGAGCCGTTTCGGAGGCTATCCACCGATTTATGTAACCCGAATCGTCTACTACTCTACGGTATTATTGCCGATGCAGAAATACTTGGACGAAGCCCCGTCTTCCATCGCGGGTACGCGTGCATACGGCTTCACCGAGCGTCAGCTCCTTACCTACTTCATAGATTTCTGGTAGCTCGCTAGAAAATTGAATAAACATATTGCTGCACACGGTTTAATCACTACCTATATACGTATGTATCCCTACCTACGTCCAAATCCTGAGGCCAAGTTTATTGTAAAATAAACGCGTAAAACAGTACGAAAGTTTCGTTTCAAGAATTTTATTGACTGAACTTTTTCTTACCGTAAAAATAAGAACAGGTATAGCAAATTAAAAAAAAAAGGAAACAACTTTCTGGAGCGTATTACACTTGACGTCGTCCTGTGCTTTCTATGACAAAGAAATTGCAAGAAGTAAACTCATAAGGAACAAATTTTCTTGGACGGAATAAATGCGATACTGAAGTTATGCGAGGCTCGTTATCGTTCACTGAATAATTCCAGAGGCGCAGGTTTAGGCCATAGTATCTGGGTTTTAGTAAGAGAAGAGATTGAAGAAAAAATACCTACTTTCCTAAGTAAGAAGACGCGATGGTAGAAACTGAGATCAGGAAGAAAAGGGCGAAGAAAAAAAAAGAAAAGCGTCGCTCAACTCACGGCCCAGTGGTAGCCTATGCGTATTTATCGAAACACTCCTACGGTCTAATCTTAAATTATTGTAGTAGCTTGAGAGTTCCTCACATTCCGAGCTGTACATGACTTAAATGCAGATAAGTGTTCAAACGCTAAACGTGTTTATAATATTTCTCATCGGTCGTTAACACCATGTATGATTTCCATTCTTGTGTGGAATCAGGCAAAGTCAAGTCAGAAAATAAATGTTTTTCTTCCTCAATTTGATACTGAATTTATTTATTTACTTCCAAATAATTTTCCGAATTCTGCATTCCGTTTGTAAAGAGTATACCGAAATTTTAGTTCGACTGCAGATCTTATCATTTTCAATTTAACTTCGTCGTTCCTCTATTTTAGGATATCACCATCCTTTGTCACGAAATAGGAAACTCGAAAAACTATAAACGAGAGGAACACAGCGAGCCATCGAAGCGGCCGCTATTCGATAACAACAATTGTGTGTTCGGGCCTCGTAATTTCCTGTTGGGACGTGGACAACCGTGGCTGAGTACCACCTCCTAAACAACGATCAGCCGTTTTACATTGTTACACAACACGCTAAATTATTCATGCGGAATACCACGCGTTTCCCGCGTTCAATACGCTTTTTGCACACCCACCGAAAACGCCTCAATTTAAATCACTGTTCCCTGCTTTCCTCCATTTATTTCTAACGCATCAAACGTCAATATATCAGTTATCGTTATACGTACAAATATAAAGCAAGTTAATAAAAACTGTTATGTACAATAACTTCTTGTTCAACGATTTCTTCAAAACAAAACTGTTGCGTGTAAATTCATTGTAAATACGATGAAAATATTTTATTATTAAACATTTTTTGATTTTGACAACTTAAAATGTATTTTTGTCTATAGTTTTAACTAACTTCTTGTGTAATAAATCGTTAGGCTGAATGAAAAATATCTGCGTTCGTCTGATGAAACAGTATCACAATAAAACTATGAACGAAACGACGCAGTTCTGTTATAATTATTCATAAAAATTGTGTACTAAATAAAACATACGAAGAAGTCTGTTTTAATTGTAATGTATTGCCAACGTTAATTTAGCGTTGAACTGTTCATTTTGGCGAGAAAAAATAATAAATAAAAGCGATGCCTCGTACCTGGTACTTCCTAATGGAATGCAGTTGCTGCTGCGTGGGCTCGGCATTCGCATAATCGGTGCTTTCCACATTATTGTTCTGCGTCGACAGACGTAGAGTATCTTTTGGGGGTCTGGCAGGTGCCCTCTTTTGATCTCTCGGGGGGATGGCAGGTTTCACCCCATTCAGACCAGCCTAGAAATTCGTTTAAAAAAAAACAAAACAGCTCGCATTAAAGCACCTTCGGCAGAAATCACCGCCAAAGATCTTTTTTTTTTCCAGTTTTCTTCGTTTCGTTTCCTACACGTATTTTTCCATCTCGATTTTTATCCGATACCGATCTCCTGTTTTTGAACAAGTCCCACGAACGAGCGAGTTCGATTTCTATCTAGGCTACGACTGAAGTGAATAACAGTGATGACGGAAAGACGAAGAGAGAATGGGAAGAGGAAGCACGTGCACTACGAGTACGTATATACAACTTTCTATGTACGGTGATCGCGATGGAATCATTTAATTTCAGCATGCTCGTCAACTCTACGTGTGCATGCATCGTTAACGTTCTTTGTCTTTTGAGTACAGTCGATGCTCTTGCTGTTCGTTTCGTGCACGACAGCTTCGAAAGAAAATGTGTATAAAGATTTTCTCAAGAATAATCACATCGGTATTGTGTGTGTGTTTATGAGCAATATTTTCAGGCAATAAAAAAACGCATATTTATGCTATATTAAGCTGTGACCTTTAAGAATATTATACAACATACTGTTCACGTGTAATCGCAAGAGCATCATCGAACGACAAGGAGCGAAGCAAAAATCAAGCGAAGCGAAGTTTTACCTGGTGCACAGCAAAATCGTCGATGCGCTCGTGCGAGGCGTACGTACGTTCCCCCGCGACGTCCGGCTGCGTTGATCTCGGCGTTCCCCGGCCGGACTCGTGGAAACTAGAGTCCCGTTGCTCGATCCAAGTGGAATTCGATCTCGAGAGTAAATTCGATTCGGAGCGCCAGCCATAAAGACTGGTAGGTTCGTAGCGGGTATCGAACCGAACGATAAACAAGTCCGTCTCGCTTCTCGACGCGTCCTGACTCGCTCGCGGCGAAAACGAGTCGTGCAGGAGCCTGGTACGCTTGTACTCAAGGGACAACTGGGAATTCGTGCGATTTTGCGCGTTGGGGGAGACGTCGAACGCGGAAAACTCGACGTTCCGAGTTCCCCATTTCAATTTTGCGGTACTAAGATTGAAAGAGCGATCCTTGCCGCGTGAAAATTCGCACAGGGAATTGCGACAGTTTTGATTAGTCTCTTGAACGAAAGACAAACGAGTACTCTGCTCAGACGGTTTCTTACCGCCGAACGGGTTGCCCTCGAGGGAGCTCCCGGAGAAGCTTCCCTGCTCGGGACTCTCCTCGAGGCGATCCGGGAAAACGATACTGCAGCGAGCGGGCGAGGGCGACAACTCGCCGCCGGTTAGATCGCAGGAGAAACGCACCTGCAGATTTCTACGAGCAGCTATTATATTCTCCGTGGAGACGGAGAACTTGCCGGAGGACACCGAGAATGGGTCGGCGTCCTCTTGCACGATCGGGTACGACGATCGTGGTACCAAGAACCCGGAGCCCCGAAGCTGTTCATTGTTAGAGGAGCAAATTAGGAACGCGTCAGAGGTATTGTTAGGATGGTGCGTCGCAGCAGTGGAAGAAGCAGCGTGTGAAAGCGTGTTGGTGGCGTGCTGCTGATGGCGTGGCTCGTGGTGCACGATAGAAAGCAAGCTGTCGAGAAGCAAACTCTTGACCTTGGACCTTACCTTCTTCTTGGAGGAGTCGCGTTTTCTGTCTAGCGATCTAGCGACTACGTTCTCCGCGACGTTTTCGTCGCCGCTCGTCAAGCAACTAATATCATTGGATCGTGGACAGGGCGTGGACGCGATCGTCGTGTTTGCGGTGCACGCGCTTCCGTCGTCCCCGGTCACCGTGCTAACATTATTTACGTTATTATCCCTGCCGATAGTCCCGTTACGCTCCCGTTTCGGCTCGAGCGTGTTTTGTTTGCTGTTGCCGGGAGTCCTGTTCGGCGGAGGATAGACGGGGTGGCACTTGGTCACCGGGACGAAATCGGGCGGGCAGTCGACGGCGACCTCGCGGTAGGCCTTGCCGCCGACGACCAAGAAGCTACGATCAACGTGCTCGAGATCGGCTGACGCGTCGCTCCTCAGGGTCGAGTATCCGCTCGATATCTGTTGGTGCCGCTTCTTCTTCGGTCGCTGCCTCGAGGACGAGGAGAGACTGCTACCCGATTCGATGCCCAGCAAATCGTCGTTCGAGCTGGCGCGAATCAGCTCCTCTACGTCCAGACTACGCGTCTTTGCTTTCAGCTTCGCACGTTCGTCCGTCTGTCGCCTGGGCTTCGAGCTTTTCGATTTGCTCGATGAAATCGTTTCCGCTTGCATCTCATTGCCGCGTTGATCCTTCGCGCGGGACGGAGACCCTCTCTCTTGTGCACGAGGTATTCCCGGAATCGTACATTGTTCGTCGATCAATCTCGTTAAGTCGGATACCTCATCGGACCTCATCAACAGTCCTTGGAGATCCTGGAGATCGACTAGGCCGTAAGCTGGATTATCGAAAGACGTAGTTTCTCTCGTGCGCCCGAAAAGAGGCATCTTGATCTCCGCGACGACAGGTCTGCAGGGCGAGCCGAGGTCAATTCTCCTGGCGTCATACGTAGGCGAATCCTTGCTCGGGTTCTTCGCGTGCCTCAATACCAGACTACTATCCAGCGGCGCGGTGCTGTCCGACCTACCGGAAGAGCTCCTCGGGCTAGCCGAATCGTCGCTGCAAGTTTTCAGCATCGTCGGGTAGTCTTCCTTCGCGAAAGGATAATCCTCCTCGACGTCCACGTCCACGCTCGATTCCTTTTGCCCGTTGGTGTCCTCGTTCACACCTTCGTCCTCTTCGTCTTCGTCGAACCCCTTGAAAGTGCTTTTCAAGTCTCGCGAGCCTAGCGCCGATTGGTATTTGTATTGGTCACCGTCCCGCTCCTGCCCTGGCTCCTCCTTGCCTTTCTCGCACTCGTCCTCGTCCTCGAGATTTCCCGATCCGATCTTCAACTCGATCTTTACCATCGGCGGTGGCTGACCGTTTTTAACGCGCGGCCTGCCGACGGTCGCGTCGGTCACGTCCGTAGACTCGACCGGCGTCGCGATTTTAGCGCGGCCGCGATGGTCGTCGGCGTTGTGGATGCGCGTGCCGGTCGACTTAAGGGTGTCAATTCTAAGGTTTAGGGAGAGGTCGAGGTCGCTAGCGCTACGGGGACCACGAAGCTCGTTCCGATAATCGGAGGAGCAGTTCTTTACCTTGTTGGGGTAGGCCTTCTGTAGGAGGGTGTCGGGCACGTCGACTGGTAGCTCCCGGTGAGGCCCTAGCCCGCCAGGGGCCCACATCTCATCGGGACCCAGCCCCTCCTGCGGCTTCTTCGCGTCCCGCGAGCTGCTATTATTATTCTCCTGCAGCTGCTGCTGCTGTTGCTGCTGCGAGTGTATGTCCGTCACGCCACTGTTGCTACGCCTTCGGGACCTGCGCAACGATAAAGAAAAAAAAAATTGTTTAAGTACGTGTACGTACGTCTAAAACCGTCGCGCACCTCCTTTGTTTTCCTTCAACGATTTTCGATGCACGCTCGAGGAGAGTGCACACCTTATCCCTTCTTTTCTCTATGCTCTTTTCTTTCCGCGACGGAACACCGTTGTTCTTTCCCTATTCATCGGCGTTCGGCTCGCGCCACTTGTGGCTAGAGGAAAGTGACGCGAGCATAACCTGCTTGGAACACCGCTCCGAGAGTGGTTGACACCAATTTCCATCGGATACGACGGATATCAATCTTCTAGCAACCTTCGAAGAATCTTCGATATACAAAACTCGCATTTTTCTTTTCTAACTTCTACTCCGTGGCTAGACATTTTTCAGCCACTGTTTGGAAATAATGGTTTGCGACGTAGGAATTGAACGTTCCGGTGTTCCAAAGCGGTAGATAAAAGAAGGGATTTTGGTAAATCAATAAGAAAAGAGAAAATGTAGAAGAGGGCGAGCAAACAGTGAGAATACTTAGGTAGTGTTCAGGAAGCAGAAATATCAGTGTGCCGCACGTATTAAAGCTAAGGGTGCCAACGGGACTAAGCGAGAAAATTGCTGGAGAAGCGGTGCCTCGCTAAGCTGAATTTTTACGGGAACGGTACAGTACATGTCT
>SHCU01000008.1:1026535-1044301 GCA_004307685.1 Ceratina australensis
GTGGCTCTCACGCGAACGTGAGCGGCATCGCTGGTTTTGGATTACGTTCGCTGCAAGTGGCATCGACGCGAATCGAATGAGAAAAAAGGCGAGAAGGTTTCGTACGCACTCGACCTATTTTTCAGATTTCTTTAGAATTGAAGGAGGATCCAAGAAGAATCTCCGGACCCCGTGCCGTCGGACCGCGGAGTTTCGCGAACGGTTTAACGAGTGTAGACGAATCTAGGCTAATCCCCGACGAAACGAGCCCGATGAAGATTGCACGAACGATGTTCCCATCTATTTTATGGAATCGTTCTCCAGGAATACTCGGCATCGGTGAATTGAGTTATTAATATCGCATAACTGACACGCAAAGTGGTTCACGATGCGCCGCGGTACATATTTTAATAGAACTCCGATCGACTTTCCACGGGAGCGTAATTGTCTCTTTTTAGATCGATACGATACAAGATCTTCGTAAATAAAGCAGTTATAACAGAGCAGGAAGTAGCTACGTTTCTCAGGCAACGCTTTTTGCAGATCATTATTAATAGACTAGATGCATGCGTAATTTTCATTAAAAAAAAAAATAGGAATTGAGATTTTTTTATGCTTCGATAATAATGACCTGCATTATAATTTTGCTGTTTTTCGAACTTTCACATGTTATATGCGTATTTCATATTTTCTCAATTCAATTTTACTGTATGTATAAGTAGATGAAATCTGCATTCATAGCCGGTGATTGAAAAGCATATCCAGTGGTTATAAAAGATACATCGACGTCACCGTATTTATTTTAGCACGTTTTTATCCTCCGATCAATTACGTTGAACGATGATCAACTGTTTGATCGATTATCAACAAAGTATGGAAAGCATTTGTCACGCAAAGTGAAGTTAAAACGAAAAATGAGCCTTGAGCATAATAAACGATATTCTTTAGGCCATTAATATTGGATAATAATAAATATGTATAACAGCTTTATAATTACTAGGAAGTTAAGATACACAAAATTTTATCCCCAAACATAGTTTCCCCACTGACAAACCACGAATCCTTTTAACTTCGATGCTATTCGATATTTTATCTTTATGTCAGCACAAAAATTAGAAACTGGACACAAGAATTTGAAAGGTTCATTTCGCCGAAAATATGAATATACATGGAAATTTTTCGTAATCACTTTTCGATTTGATACATTCATAGGATATAAAAACGTACGTGATATACTAAAATGCTTGAACCAGAGATGACGTTTCTACATTGATATCTTGTAAATTAATAGCACGTACGTTTTATGAAAACATTGCACGCGCTGTGGCCGAACGACTATGTTCGCATAAAAGTCAACAATCTAAATAATCAGTGTAACTTACGTTACGTTGCACTCGTGTTCAAATATAGTATACATACACCATTCTCTACGAGCGGAAGGATCCGCGGGCCGACGTGTGCCATGACGTTCGATTAATCGGTTTGATTAACGACCGCTCTGTCAACCTTCCACGCTCTATTATTCGATCCTGTCCCACGACCCGTCGCTCTTCCGTTGCGTTGATCCACTTATTCTCGCGACTCGGCCTCGCATTTTCCCTCTTTTTTTTCCACAGACAGAATCCTCGATCGAAAATAAAGCTTTTGCATCGATGCGTACACATTACCTTCACCATGCCAACCGCCCACGCTTCTATTTCATCCTGAGCGTCTCTTTCCCAGAGCCGAACCGAGCTAAACCGTGTCGGCGAACTCGGAAACTTCGCGCAAACCGATTATCGAGAAATCTCGGGCTCCAGGCGCGAAACGCCAAGTTTAGCCATTACCAAGGATTCGATTAACCGAGTTGGTTATTAGTGCCCGTGACGCACATCAAACGAATCAAAAGTCTCTAGTTTTTTGTACATATATATATTTCTCGTTCATTTTTCATATCCGATATATTTCCTTCTGCACTATTTGCACGTTGAGCGGATCAGAAATCATTGCAGTTACTAACTTGACATGAAGACGTCAGACTGGTAAACAAAATCAATTCTGTGGATTCAACGATGTAACTACATCGCGAAAGTAAAACGGTTGAGATAATTAATCATGTTGAACCTGCATTGCTTATTTAATACTCAGTTTTTTAACGACGTGCCGTCATTGGGAACTTGTTAGATAAAGACGCGATAGAATCGCGATCGATACTGTACTATTTATGGTTACAGCTGGCTCGTAAACGAAGGCGCGATAAAGCGCGAACAGATTTACGAATCTTTCTAACAGTAAGTATACATAGGCTAATCAAGAAATGTGTTCGATTCGGAGTTTCGAAGTTGTCGGCGAAACGGAAGCGCCGCTTTAACGGTTCGAACCACTTTCGTAGAGCCCGGGAAGAGAGTGCAGTGAACGAGCACTCGACGGTGCACTCTAGAGCTCACGAGTACCTTTGCTACGTATCGGCGCAGGCTGCCGGTTCGCGTGCGCATCAAAATATGTACGCAAATACGACATAAATGCAACACTCGTCATTCTTTCTTCACGTTTACCCTTAATATTTCTAGCAAACCGCCGAGAAACTAAAATATGACGTCTAGATTGCGGTTTTCATGCACTTACGGTAAAACTGAGCCTGCAAAAAATATCAGTACTACATGTAATGCATACAAATACTAAAATTTGATTGCATGTTATTCAATAACAGTTGTGATTTATATCATTTCTTTTATATAGATATGTTAACAATCATTTCGGATTGATCTCAAAATTCATCCCAGATTAGTGCGGTGCTTTCCGTATGACACTCTCGTCGCACCTTGTGGCAATGGTGTCAATGGCGAAGAATGAATATATTCGGCTTGGAGGCGATCCGGGCTCAATAACAGCCTACCCCATCTATCTTTATTATGCGAACAACATCAATTTTTCAAGGCTACGAAATGAAACCAATAATCAATTACACTTCTAATGCGACACTGGCTATAGTTAGTTCTACCGTCATATTCAATTTGAATTAAAAGCGTCATGTCACTGTTTTCAACAGATTACGGATATTTTTAAGAAAATCAAAGGATAAATGCTACCTGCAATATGTACAACTATGAAACATTAGAAGCTGAGTGAATGTACACGTGCGTGTGCGGAGATAATAAAATATGTGTCTATGAAATACAGTTTTCAAATTGATACCATAAATATTTATGAGAAATACAAATTTCGCAGGAAGATCTTTACTCGATCTGCGAGAAGCGTGTAGGGAAAAAAGAGGGATAACGCAACGAACGCGTTTCATCGTTTCGAAGGAAGTTCTTTTATTGACAAGCGCGAGTGCATATCCCGGGCATAAAGGTCATCGGGTGCAAGGAATTAATCGAGCTTCAGCAACGGGGGGAACGGGCGAGTAATCCCGCGCTGGATAACCCACATGGGCCGGCGACGCGACGGCGATGATTAAAAACGAATATCCCGGAACGCTATTTTCGCGAGCAAATGCGGATCTTCGCGTAGCGATGATCAGGTCGGATAAAAGACGTCGAATGGCGGGAATAATACGACTAGAAACAATAAGGGAAGCAGACGTGCTCGTCGATTTGACAATTTCAATGCTCTCCTTAGTTAAAGTGTCCTATCTGGATTTTTCGCGATATTGTACTCGAATGACGTTACCCGTTTTCCTCCCCTACAACTTATTCTTTTTTATCCCTCGCTTCTCTGTTTTTCTCATACTGCTTTTATTTTGGAAATGAATACACGCAGCAACAGGAACAGGAAACGCCATGGGAGAGTGAGCAAATCGGTATTCCATGGCTGTGTGACGACACGACACCCGAGCAACCAAACCGGACTTGTGTTAACCCTCAAACAACCCTTCTTCGCCGCTAACGATGGCCCGATTTTCACCTTGCCGTGCTCGTTTGCATTCGAGACGGTTAATTAAACGTTAATAAAACGGCCACTGTCTACTAATTACTTGATTTGCTGGCGCATATTATGTGTACTCTGAATTAAAATTTAGTCTAACCCAAGTTAAAACACGGGATTTAAGTTATTATTTAGAACTCGCAATGCAATTAACCTACTACTTATTTATTAAACGACGAAATTGACTTTCGCGTCCGTTTATGATTTTGCTCAAGGCATCTCTGACCGATCGAACTGCGCCGTCGAATGTAAATCTGTTCCCCAGTGTGCGACGTGAAAAAATGTTATGCGAGCTCGGGACGAGCGGCAAAGCGTGAACGTAGTGAGGGGACTTGGATGATATCGATTTCGTACGAGCGAATCGATATCCGTGGCTCGGATAGCGGACACCCAAACCACGAATCGAAGACTCGGTCACGGGGCGCTTAACGTCTCGAGAAAGTCTTTCTTTCTCGCGTAGAGTGGGCAAGGGGACAACTGGACGAGGAACAGTCCACGTGTTTTTCGTCGTTGCCATCCGGTGAAAGACGTTATTAACGTCACGTCGAATAACCAGCTTCCAGAGAGATTTCTTAATGATTCTTTCTTGGAGGCTGTACGATGGAATAAGAACAATCCAACCGGATATTTCATATGTAGACTGCAAATTTTTATCGCCAATTTAGACAAAAACGCTATGCAGATAAAGGAATAATATTTATTTCACTGCTAATGTTTGGTATAATCTTATATTAGATATTAGATGTATTTTTTTGAAGATTTTCAACAAATACAAATGCATGTAAATCTTCGATCGGCAAAAACTAAACTTTGAACACTACGCTGTCGTCATCGAATCCGTCAAATCATTATACCTACGTTTATGTATCGCGAATAGATTTTTTATATCAGTAAATACAAATTGCTCACTGGAAAAAGATTGGCACAGATTCTGTAACGTGTGGAATCGGAGTAAGCGAATCGAAAGGCATTAAATTCCTTGTTCATATTGGACACGTGATAGATTCGATGTAAAAGGGGAAATCGAGGGTCGGACTCGTTACTGTCGAGCAACGTAGAAAATAAAAGCCAGGAACGATATTCGGCCAGCGAGACGTCAACATCCGTCCGGCCGATGAATGAGAGCATTTGAAACAGGAAATTCGCCGCGCGGAAAACGAGTGCCGCAATCTGGAGGGCCTTCAGAAAGGTTTTAACGGGGGAAACAGAGAACAGCGTTCGATCCGTATCGAAAAATCGACTGCGAACGCTAGCAAAGATTACGAACACGGGCAACCCTAGAACCCGATAGCTAAATGATAGTTTATAACCATTCAGTAGTCTCTGTTCTCACGTTAAAGGGACCCATGATTTAATGCGCGTTCGTTCGTACTCGAATGCTTCCCCTATACCGGACTATGAATAACCTGAAGGTAATTTCCTTCCGAGATGCTCGAGAAACCTTGCTCCCGAGCAGCTCGTGTGCACCAGCCCCGCGAAAAATGATTTGCATTCGACCCGACATACTTCGATTCAAGGACCAATTCCTCAAAGCTAATTACCACGCGAGTAGGCTGATTAAAAAGTCGCTCGTTAAAACTACATAACGGGGAACTGTTGTTCTCGATCGAAGATGCTGTACGTACTTAAATGTCGAACAAATTTCGTCTAAAAATATTTTTCAAAGAGGACATGTAAAGAGGTTAAGATTATAATAGGCAAGCTCGGAACAGGTTGAGAGAATTTGCCGCACCGAGGGAAATCTGGTCAACAAGATTCCACGGCAACGGTGAGAAACAGTGGAACGGAGCAAGGCGCTGCTGCATCGTGAGGAAAACGCATTGTTTAGGGTCCGCGCTTCTACCGAGCGACCAAGGTGGGTGTGTCACGAGCGTGAAATACCGACGAAGTGACGACGGCGACGGTGAGAGAGTCCACTTGGCCGGTACTCGAGTCGCGTCGTACATTTCAGTAGACCTCGTTTATTTGATTCCTCAGCTCGCGCCGAGGATGCCTCGGCTCCATTGCTTTCGCGAATTAATTACCTTCGTGCTCTGTGGTCCGCAAAGCGTCCCAAGGACTAAAATGCAGCGATTCAATTAAAAGTTCGTCGCTTCCGAAAAAGCGACCATCGCGTACACACAAGTCCGGCGAATGCAAGCGAGATGTTTCCATTAGAGAGACTCCTACCTCTTTAATTTCAAACGAGCACTTCCCCGTAAAATCGATTATAAATTCGACTAGGCAGCCGTTCGGCAATAAAAGCGACCACTCGACCGACTATACTCTCGCTCCTCTTTTGATCTTTCCCAGCTTCATAAACGCCGCACGAAATGCTCGCTCAGAAGTGAGCTGAACACACATATAACGTGACGCTGATATTGCGTTACGCTATTCCATTAACATTATTAACCTTATTGCGTTATAATTGGATCGGCTGACGACTGTGCCGTCACGAGCCGAGAGATTAATACGTGTCGCCTCCCTCTCGCGTTTATCTCCAAGACTTGCAACACGACTACGAGGTCCGAAGCGATTGTATGTACGGATTAGATACTCCGTGCTCTATTCGAATTTTCGAAGTTCGCTCCGGCTGGATTCTCCCGATAACGGAGATTCCTGGTGCCTCGTTGCAACGCGATCAAGGTTCACCGCGACATCTAACAGTTACCTGCACAGTTCCCGGTGAACCGGGGACCCATAGATGCAGGCCTGCATTCGGTTTGCAGCTCACAGGGGATCGTGCGCTCGGAGACTCGCGTCAACGATTTTCAAACAATATTCATTATTTACGATTATATCTAAACGATATCAGGTGACGAGAAAATGCAATACTATTAATTTCATCTTTTTCCTGCATTCAGCAGATTCAAGTAGTTCAACATTTTTATTTTCTCTCGTTATTTAAATAGCAACGAGAGACATCGAAGAATTACTGATTGGTCAGCAAATAGTAGCGAGTAAATAACATGGCAGCATATGGGCTGATACGACAGGTATTATATGTATATCAAGTTCTTCGATGTACGCTATGATTTACACGTTGACGAGTCAATACGGATGGACGTCTATCGACAAGGAGAGCATATACACAGAGGAGAGAGATGAAAGCATGCATCGATTGATTTCATTGCTTACCTGCAAATGGGCTTCTGATCGTCACGTTCATCCGGTAGATTCAGGAAATTGCCGTCATTCAACGCCGAAGACGTCGATCCGCGTGGCGACCTTGGGCCGCCCTCCGGTTCCCCGATCAGGACTTCTGTTTGACCATTTTGGAAAGGGCTGCTGGCGCGTCGTTCACCGACCCTACCACCCGGCGCTGGTGTCTGGAAGATGAATCACCGATTTTTTATCCCTCGCGAATTAGACCTCGGAACATCAAGTACTATTTCAGGATCGAAATTATTATAATGCAGATTTTTACACACAATGTGATACTTAATTGATTAAAATAGCTGAATATAAATTGAAGCGATTTGTAATCGAGTTTTAAATACTTTCTAATTCTAAGCAGATGATGTAAGTGATAAACGTCCCTAACTCAAGATTATCGACGTATGTTTGTCAGTAGCGATCAGCTGTTATTATGTTCCTAACAAACAATAGTGCTCTGCAAATTGCTTATGTCAGAGGCAAACGTTCAGTTTTTAATTGTCAACAAGCTGTTAATGAAACTCTAAACGTAGTTTTTTTCTTCTTGTTTTAGACTGTTAAGTTCAGTTCTTGAATATTGGCTACTAAAAGATTTATACCCTGCATAAATACGTTGTATCTGAAATCTGCAATCTTCTCATTTTAGTAAATTGCTTTTCCGCGATCCATCTGCATTCTCACGTTCGTCCATATTCTCGTTAAAATAACGTTGATGAATGTATTGTCAACAATTTCAAGGTAAACTTCGGGAAATGCCTACATTCTTTCTAAAGAGACTGCATACTTGAGAAATTTCGATATGAATTTTAATGCAGAGGTTTTGGTGTCGAGGTAAGCAACGATTTCCCAGTTCATTTTTGCGGAATTATTCGCGGCGTTGCCAGCGATTAATTATGCAGGAATTACAATTCCGAGAAATGTTTACGCGCTTAACCAATCGCGTTTACATAAGCGAAGGAGAAATCATTTTTAGCTGAAAGGCGTGGATAACAGCGAAATACACCAAGTACTTTCAAGGATTTTAAAACAGGGGTACATATCATTATTCTTTACTATTTCCCCAAGTTATTCAAATATATTTTGCAACAAATACTAACAAAAACTGTTCTACTTTATTAACGACCCTTTGAGCGCGCATCGAGAAATAAAAGAACATTTTATTTCACGATTTAAGCCATCGCCATGTGAAAACAGGCCAAGATTGGAAACGGTTAATTAAATTCTCATTCAGAAAAATTGCTTGTTTTCAATAAAGCGTAGCTGTAAATTCTACTTACCAGAAGATTAGTCTCTTCAGGATGGCTCTGTTGTTTCTCCGACGCGTCCTTAACTTCCTTCGCGTCTTTCCCTTTTCCCTTTGGGATGATACCGTTGCTGAGCTTGGTCGTAAAGGCATTCGTGGTCGGTTCCCTGACACAGATAGAATCATCCGCCTTATTTAGAATCGGCAATTGCCAATACGTTCGAGAAAAAAAAAGTAACTACCCGACGATATGCGCGGTTGCATTTGCAATGGGATATCAATCACGCCGATCGCAATTTCTCGCATCCGGTCTGTAATTGCGCTTCCCATCGCGGTGTGCTACAAGTTTTCACGTTTTGTGGTACAGCGAACAATGCTTCGATCCATCGAATCGAATCGAATCGAAAACCGTTAAACTTTTGATTAGTTCGTAGTTGAGTTACAAATCAGATCTACTTTCGATTATCCACGCTTGGGTATTTGACGCGGTCAGAAGAAAAAAAAAACAAAAAAACGGGAAATATACTTTAACGTGTAGTGGTAACAAGAACGAGGAAGAAGAAAATAGGAAAGTATTAACGGTGGAATAACGGAGGGAAGAGAGACTGCAAGAATGAAATGGCACTTACTTGTCAGCAAGCGTCACGGTAATTTGGTTGCCCGTCACATTTTTGCCCGCGCTGTCCCCGCTCGTGGACGCGTAGGCCTCGTTGACCTGCGCACATAACGAAACGCAACCGAACAATCAGCTGTGGCTTACACCTCACTACCGGCCTGACCGCCGTTTCTCGCGGAGAAACAAAGGGATTCTCGATCGATGCACCCTTTCTCCCAGTTTTTTTCCCCCCCGTCTCTCCATCATCGCCCGTTACTCGACACACGACGCGGCAGGGAAAACGTCAGAAAAAAAGGGTGGCAAAGTCTTTCATTCTCTTTCTAGTAACGGTTTTTGGGCCACAACCTGTGGAACATGCGAGCTGCACTCACTCAAGGCCGCGCATGATCGCGGACACGCCGTTCACTACGCTCGTTTACTTTGCATTCCGCATATATCATAAGCAATGTCCGTGACGATTTCCCTGTCGGCCGACAGATACGTCGCGTCGCATCGAACTATCGTTGTTCGCGAGATAATCGGTTGTACCGATTAGAATGCGTGTTTGATACGAGCCAAGTTAAATACGTATATGGGATAGGAACTAATTGTTTGAATACAATAGAGGCTGCCGAGCGATCGGCTGCATTATCTCACGAAGCCACTGCTCCAATCGAGCCGCTATCGATTGCTCGTTTATCCGTACGCTCGCTTCTCAGCCCAATTCTTCGACAACTCGACCGTTTCTTGCAACGTTCGTGTATTTTCGAATAGAACGATCGGTGCCTAAATTAATATCAACCGTTATAAAGTCGGAAATCCGTGGATATCTTATTACGAACTGATAAACAACGTTATTATACTTGATCGAGCGTACAAGTATGCATGCGAAGCTTATATCCGATGACACGAGGATAGACTGTGTTTGATTTTAATTCCTGCTTTCCATAATTGGACTAACATCTTCCTCTTAAATTTGATTAACTAGAGATGACAATAAAATGAAGACGGAGTTTTCATGAATACGGAATAACAGCTTATCGAAAATCGATAATGAAAAGATCTGGAGGGACTGGTTAAAACAATCTAATAACAGGAGACGATTATTCGCTCATGCGATTGGTTACATTTGAAGTATCTTTTCCCGATTGGTGAAAGGATCACGTAATCTTCTTCACGTGAACCTATCGAAACGATCGAACTGCAAA
Source organism: Ceratina australensis (assembly GCA_004307685.1). NCBI lineage: Eukaryota > Metazoa > Arthropoda > Insecta > Hymenoptera > Apidae > Ceratina > Ceratina australensis. The sequence goes on from SHCU01000008.1 coordinate 1,036,602, forward strand.
GGGCAAGTAAATATGTAATTGCTCCTCTTACCTGCGGGTGCAGAATCGCTTCGATATCCTGCAACTGAATTCTCCAGTGGGACACCAGCCGTTGCAATTCTTCCAAAGAATATCTATAACAAACGCGCGGTTTTTATCATCATGATTGTACACCAACGTTCCTTTTAGATAAAGAGAAGACTAATGAGAACTCGGAGCGTGTTGCCTAAAATTAGAAGGCTTGACGCGACACGTAAAGATCGTAGCAGAAAGTGTCAATGAACTTCACGATAGATAATACGAATATACTCCATTGTACCCTCCCAAATTAAAACATCCTAACTATATTTTCGTTACTTTTTAATTTTCACATATATGTATACTGATAGTTAAATATATATGCTTTCGTCAAAAACATGAATTGTACGATCATAAGTAAAAATGAGAGTATAAATTCCTTCGGGCAAATAATTTTCGACGTAATATTTAAGAATAGCTGAAGAGAAATTGAAGTTTCGAGAAATATGACCAGGAACGAAATATTTCCAGGCATTCCGACTGCCGAGCTTGGATTTTAAGCGATACGCGAACGCGGTGTGTAATTACATGAAAGTATCGCGAATTTCACTCGCTCCGTTTTGTTAGAAACCTTCAGTTCTCTCCTGTGTACGTAACGTGCACTTAATTACCTTTCGACGGCGATGAGCCAAGCTTTTTGCACCCGGCCAGTGTTCAATCCGTCCAGATCTACAACCAGTAATTTCAAAACGATTAATTGCAAGCAGGCTCTACCCCCGCTTAATTTATTTTACATTTGCTAGAAACACAGCCGTCTGTTACCGACTACCCCATTTAATTACCCGCGAGTTTCCCTGATTATTTTTTATCATTATGACAGCACTTGTGTCCCATTACACCGTTAATGAAATTTTAACACAACTCCTGTACGTAATGCGCGGAATTCATATGTGCATCAGCGTTATGGAATGTTGTTGGAAACCCAATGATTACATACAGACCGCGCATTTTAATCCCAAACAGTACATTTATGCTGTTTAGCTTTAAACAATTTCTTTCAAATATTATCATTCGCAGCATTGAAATATGCGTTCAACTGACCACATTTTAAATAATTCACAGTTTAGTTGTATATCATCGATTCGAAAGTATTGTTTAAAGGACCGTGTACCATCTCCAGAATCTTCGTCCTCTTCGTCGATGAACTTAATCGTGGAGAGATCGAAGTGCGTCGCAACATCCTCCGGTTGCTCGTCGATCGCTGGGAATTCGATCGACTTCGACGTATCATCGACCGATTCGTCGACAACGAACGTCTGTCCATCTACCTCAGAGTTCAACGAACACCCGCAGAAGAGGATTCTGCGAAGCAGCTTCGACATTTTCTCAAAAAGGAAAAACCGTCAACCGTTCATCTTTCACTGAGACACTTTTCAAGGAAGCGGAATAAGAACTTCGCGTCGCGACGAGATTAGAAAAATTCGGAATAAACTCGGAGAACTTTGTCGCGAAATTTGGCGAAACTTGTAGATAGAAGGACAAGCGACGCGTTCTCGCGCACGTGTCGCCGGGCCATAGAAAATAAACTCTCCAACGGGACCGAGAATGGATGGCGGCGCGGGCTTTCCAACCAAGGGATTTATATTTGGAAGCGTGTGCATTGGCATCGGGTGTTAAAAATCGTGCAAGAGATACACCACGCACTTTACGCCAATGCTAGTACATGACCGCGCACAATCGATAACCAGCCGATTGTTTTTACTTGTTTGTTTTGTCTGTTTATTGTCGCCCGTTTTCGACGAATGGAACGTGATCATAAATGAATATAGGCGAATCGTTAATCCAGTTACCGTGATTTGGCATTTAACATTTCATCGATTGTTATTTGACAAAACACAGCGAGAGTTAAAATTGAGTAAGTCAGCAGAGAAATTCAAAGCGTGTCATTATCAGCAGCTTTTCCGCATCTATAGCAGAATTGATTACATGTACAGAAAACATTAAAAGTGCCTGTTAGACGCGGAGCCTTTAGCATTTATCCACTGTCTCTAATTTTATTTACATTTAATTGCTTTATAGATTCGACCAAGTTTTCCATCCGTGAAAAACTGATTTGATATATTGGAGATTTGTTACATTGCGCCCGTCTGGACGTAACAGTGCCGCACCGGTAGCACCGGTGGCAATCTTATCACGTCGGAGACACTCGAGTTCTAGGGAAACAACCACTGACCCGGAAACGAATTCGAATCAGCAGAATTTTCATTAATTTCACCGTCGACGCGAGTCACGATCCAGTGGCCAGTGTGTTGAATAATGGGATCACGACTATTAAATCCGGTGCGATACACCGCGTAAATTGAGCACGATTTTATCTGCGATACGGCCTACGCAATTCGTGGATAAAATTGGAAAGTTAAACTTGCTCCCAGCGATTAATGTATCTATCCTTTGAACCAACGACTATTTAAAAACTTGTCAAATTCATAATTTTATACACATGTGGAAAATTTCTGATCTAAAAATTTTGTATTTTTAAACCTTTTGCATCGGCAACATGATTCACTACTAAAGGCGAAACTGACCAAGTTAATGACGTTAATGGCTAACTAGTTCATTTCTCGTTTAAAAATGTTTTGCTCTTAGATGTTTTGGCCTGGAAATTGGCAGGCTGGTACTATAGGATCAATGTATTTTAGTCACACGCTTCGCTCGGACTTTGTGACTTCAAAAGCTTTTTCACGATCGGAACAGCTAAGTCAAGGGAGAAACATCGACATAAAAATCGATTTCCTGTTCCTCCGAAAACAGAGAGACGAAAGTGTTCACTAAAATTGGCTCGGAACAGAATAGGACGAGGTTGCATTCATTATCATGAAAACGGAAAGGAAAGGTCGCCGGATGATCCGTAGAACGCGATGAAAAAAACGGTGTTAGCGATCGACCGAGCTATTATCTCGAGTGGACCAGACGTAGCGATAGCGTTGCGTATTCGAGTTTCGATAAAGTCAAAGATATTTTTTCTCGCAATGTGAACTGCCTCGATTCTCTATCGTGGCAAAGTCGTATAAGCCTCGATGAAACTTTGAATTATTAATAGATTTAAAAGTCGAGAAGAGCTCATATACGGTGTATTGCAAGCTCAAAAGTTTAATTAAAATAGACTGATTAATCAGGATCTAGTATCTCGTTTAAAGTTCGAAGAAAGTGATATGGAAGTTGGGATGTAAATTCGAAAGAATCTTGAGGCCATCGCTAGCCAGGAGGCCAATCAAGCTGAGTGGCTGGCTCGAACCGTAGGAAGATCGGGGCCGCGTTTTCACCAGTGACACCGGCGAAGGTTCCTATTCGGCGGCGTTAACGACGACAATTTATCCGGCCGGTGCACAGGCAGTCGAGGCCAATGCATTCGCGAAGAAAATTCACAACAATCCGTGCCCTTTCCTTGGGTGCTTGGCGTCATGCCAGAACGTGTCCGAATGCGCGAGTCGACCATACGGAGAAAGTGCAGTAGCCTTTTCGCGGTTATCTCAGCGGGATGATTTTTCAAGGGCAGATCAAACCACCCTCGCAATTAAAACATAATGTTACGTTAATCTTATTGTTATCAGTATATCCCTATTACCGTTTCATTTGTTGTGGGGCAATGAACTTTATTATCGCGCTTTTAGTAGCATCTCCGCAATTTCATTTGAATTCATGATGTACGATACTATTGGCACGCTTACCAGAGGAGGTTCACTTAATTGCCAATTGTTTCGACGTCTATCAAAAACTCTATTAAGGCAATCCCGATCGAAATTACCGTCGCTGCAGCCAATACACACAGATGAATTCGATATTATTTTTTGTAACCGACCGAGTGAATCCGATTGACCGTAAAAGAGGAGGAAAATCTCTACGATCATCTACCACGTTCGTCACGGCACTGTTTTACTCGACCCGAATTCGACATCGACGCACGCTCAACCGTAACTGCTCGCAATTTTCCGTGAGATTTACTTTAGAGAGCCACCGAGCATCGTGAGAGAAAATGTTAATCGTATCGCTCTCTCGTTCTTCCCCTAGTTTGCGGCGTTTTGCATTTTCTAGCCCCGGTTGGCGAGACCAACCGCCGCGAACTCAAAACTGCCGCCGAAGAACTTCTCCCTGTGACCGGGGCTGCGGCTTTTCTCGCGTAATTTCTCGTTCACCCTGTTTCCGCGGAGTCAGACGTTTCCCCGGAGCTTTGTCAAGCTCGCGAACGTGACACGGGGAAGGTCACGAGTTGTTTGACCCAGATTTGACGAATTTTTTGATTACTTGCCCGCCCGCGTGTTCTCTATAACCGGGAAAACGCGTTAGCCAACACGTTTATTCGCGGTCCGTTTGTCTAACGCCAGCAAAATTTCCATGGTTAATTCAATTTTCCAAGCGAATAACCTTCCTTCTCGATGTTCACCGAATCTCGCATTAACTGTACATCATCCAAAAGTGTAGATCATTTGAGCGATGCATTACGATATCTACGATTTATTTATATATATATGCGTGATTGTTAAAATAAAAATGAAATGATCGTGCGTTACTTGTGCGCATTCTATGTGGGATTTACAAAGTAGTTTCGCGTAATCTATTAGCTCGAGGCTTGAAGTCACGTAAGCACAATTCTCGAGAAATTGCGAGGACGTAACACGCGCATGTCACGCGTGAATGCAGCAGATGCTGTACGATTACGGGAGAATGGTGAGGCTTCGATCATAGCCAGATTCGTATACGGTTGACGCACGCCGAAGACCAGTTTTCTAACTGTATAGACGTTCACCGTATAGACCTGTATAGACGTGCACGGTCTGTGCATGTACGTGTACATTTTAGAATCAGCCAACATAAACCTCTCGTTGTTCGATTGCAGATTTTTATACGAAATAATACATTTATAACATCAATTTAAGAAATATTGAATGAACACTTATTTTATCATTTAAGCACTGAAATACGAATTCTACTTTTGGTATTCTATGACACATTGCACGTAGCATTTATCGCTTCTATACAATTTTCTTATGAATACGTAAAATGTACAATCTATTCATTATAGTCAATCAGCTATTCGCAGGAAGGCTTAATAGTTCTCAACGTCGCGTTGGTAAAGCCTTCTCGCAATATCGATAGGCGTACCGTGATGGAACCAGTTGACCTAACTCCGACCTAGAGTAGAAATAGGGCGTTCACTATGGCGGGACTGTCCGCGACAAGAAAAGAATTCACAGGGAACATTCTACCAGAGATTCTTCATTTGAGTATATAGCATATTCCTTCCACGTCGCGTTCATCTCATTAACGATCCCATCCGTTAAGGCACGTGTGCTTCTCCGCTCGTAACGTACTTTCATATGGTCTCGTGATGAAGCATTCCATTATACATAAATGATAATAAATAATATAAAAGAGCAGCGTGAATGACACAGATGCAATGATTATACGATACTAGGGGATACAAATGTTTCAGCTATACATTAGGACTATTCTTAACCGGTACGCGTCAGTAGCAGCGTCACGGATCGAAAGGTCCGTTCGAGAGGCGCGCTTTTCACGCGGTTACGTGAAATTCCTGACGATGTTCCCCTCGTCGTCACAGCGTGAAAGCAAATTTGATTAGCGCCGGCCACTTTCCACTCCTTGCTACTGGGCAAATTTGATTCATGCCGCGATAAGATCGAATCATTAAGCAGTGGAAAACGCGCTGTTTAAACTGCCTCGCGCCAATACAGAGCACTTAGAGTGCGTTTACCCTCGTATAACGCGTGCGCCGCCGACTTTTGTCTCGCCTTGAAATTGTTCACACGTTTACCAAGTACTTATGCATCGTCGACGGAATTTAGTATCGATAAAGCGAACGACTCTCGACATTCATGAATCGATTATAAGAAAATTCTATGCTTTTTTATGACGTTTCTATTAAACTGGTAGCAAGTTAGTAAAAAAGTGTCCCGTCTTTGAAGGGTCTTATTTTTCTTCGTAAATACTTGCTTTCAACGTCATATTATTAATAATTAGCTATTTTTACTCATTACGTTTTCTTTAACTGAAGTGAAAAAATTAAAATTGAACGAACTAGTTTATTTTGAAATTTCTCACACATATTTGTACACGTGTATTTAACGACGTGGCATTATTTCAATTTATAGCCGTAACGTCCTTAAGAACACTGTGAAAAATTTGTATCACACATGAAGATGACCTGATAATCAAACGAACGGTGACGTTACTAGGTCGGTGCGCGCCGAGCATAAATACATTTTCCAGTGATCTATTTTTTTCACCCTTCGCTGTTACAAAAGTATGAAACATACACGCGCTCATTCCTTGTATATCTTATTCATCACGGCTGTTCCTCCACCGATACGACTTTACTTTTTCTATCTCCGACCGTTCGCCATCCGGTACGTGTCCCGTGCTCGCGATGCGTGCACCACTTCTGATTTATGCGGAACTATGTATTTAAACCCGGATACAACGGCAAATTATACCCACACGAATTTTGCTGTCCAACGTTCGATTAAACATACTCCAACGATTTCCGGTTTCCCGTTTCATTGTGTCGATCAAACAAAATCGACAAAGAGAAAAGATACCGTCCTGGTCGGGAAGGCCCACGCCTCACGCAATGGACAGGGTACGCGGAATTGCGTTTTACCAAAGACAACTATTAATTTTCACGTGACCACGATTCTTTTAATCCAACACACTATCACCCGCATGAAACGCTTTTATGAACTCCGAGTATCTGAACGATATCATCGATTTTAACTTTGAAAATGAACAGACATGAAACGGGTAGCCGCGAAAATACTTTAAAAAAATGTAGTGAATTCGTAGAAACGTGAACGAGGTAACGATACGGATATGGCAAAAAAGAGGGGATTGAAACGCACGCTAACTACGGTGATACGCGCGCTGCACCCTGACCGATTGTTGCTGTTCGTCAGCAAAACATTCGCATTATTCGCGATGCGAGCGGCGGTGCACGCGCGCTCCTTTATCGGATTGGTAACCACCGAGCGTTGAGTTACCACTATAGAAACAATTTTTATTGCGAAACAGGTGTCAAGTCAATATCGGACACCGCGGGAAATGTCGATCTTTTAATCGAGAGTTTAACTCGAACGTATGCACGTTCGCGAGTCATTATCCACTAATGGATGCGCGTTTCGACGCGTTGCAGACTCGTTCGGCTATTAAAGGTTATTCACTTTAAAGGGACTCGGTTAATTAACGATCGACCGGAGGGTCGTTTACTATTCGACGATTGTAAACCCCGCGGGAATTACGCGTAACGGACGACCGTGAAGAGTGAACGAGGATGACGATGAAAATTTTCAACTGCGCCCGGTTACGGTCGAAAACGGCGAAAAAGAATCGATTGCCGATACTACGGTACTTCGACGCTTCGAACAAATCTATTTTTGTTATCGCGCTCTCGTGCTCGTGCTCGTGCTCGTGCTCGTACGCCTGCAACTCGGAACGAGAAGCAAAAAATAGGGGAAGAACGCAACTCGGAGATCCATTTCTTTTTTTTTTGTCTCCGGTGAGACAGTAAGAACTCGTTTCAACAGTTCGATTCAGCAACGTGCTCGTGCCTACGTCCGAACTTTTGTCACGATTCACGGAGGAGAAACCACTCGTTCTCCTATTGCCCGCGATTTGACTGCATCCGACAA
>SHCU01000008.1:1044322-1056368 GCA_004307685.1 Ceratina australensis
GCGTTTTACCAAAGACAACTATTAATTTTCACGTGACCACGATTCTTTTAATCCAACACACTATCACCCGCATGAAACGCTTTTATGAACTCCGAGTATCTGAACGATATCATCGATTTTAACTTTGAAAATGAACAGACATGAAACGGGTAGCCGCGAAAATACTTTAAAAAAATGTAGTGAATTCGTAGAAACGTGAACGAGGTAACGATACGGATATGGCAAAAAAGAGGGGATTGAAACGCACGCTAACTACGGTGATACGCGCGCTGCACCCTGACCGATTGTTGCTGTTCGTCAGCAAAACATTCGCATTATTCGCGATGCGAGCGGCGGTGCACGCGCGCTCCTTTATCGGATTGGTAACCACCGAGCGTTGAGTTACCACTATAGAAACAATTTTTATTGCGAAACAGGTGTCAAGTCAATATCGGACACCGCGGGAAATGTCGATCTTTTAATCGAGAGTTTAACTCGAACGTATGCACGTTCGCGAGTCATTATCCACTAATGGATGCGCGTTTCGACGCGTTGCAGACTCGTTCGGCTATTAAAGGTTATTCACTTTAAAGGGACTCGGTTAATTAACGATCGACCGGAGGGTCGTTTACTATTCGACGATTGTAAACCCCGCGGGAATTACGCGTAACGGACGACCGTGAAGAGTGAACGAGGATGACGATGAAAATTTTCAACTGCGCCCGGTTACGGTCGAAAACGGCGAAAAAGAATCGATTGCCGATACTACGGTACTTCGACGCTTCGAACAAATCTATTTTTGTTATCGCGCTCTCGTGCTCGTGCTCGTGCTCGTGCTCGTACGCCTGCAACTCGGAACGAGAAGCAAAAAATAGGGGAAGAACGCAACTCGGAGATCCATTTCTTTTTTTTTTGTCTCCGGTGAGACAGTAAGAACTCGTTTCAACAGTTCGATTCAGCAACGTGCTCGTGCCTACGTCCGAACTTTTGTCACGATTCACGGAGGAGAAACCACTCGTTCTCCTATTGCCCGCGATTTGACTGCATCCGACAACCGATTACCTTTCTAACTGCAACCACGTTGGATTCCTCGTCTCCGTTTTCGCCGACGGTAACACACGGCTACATATTAGCGTGTCACGTAACGATGACACATAACTCGTGTAAACGAGTCAAGCACGATCATTCCACGTTCCCTACCAGCTAACCGCCACGCCGACAAGAATTTATTTCATCGAATTCATTTAAATGCATAGCTAGTAATAATTAATAAAGCTTGGAGGCATGACAGTGGGTAGGATAGGTACAATGTCCGAAGAGCGACGTGATTGCGCAACAATCGAACAAAGGACGGACGAAACGTGGCCTTAAAAAGAAACGTCGCGCCGCGGGGATGGGACAAATGAAAAAAATGAGTAACAATCACCTTGCGTGTCGATCTGTCCGCCGATAGTCAGCGATCGATCGCGATCAACGGGTATGCACCTAGAAACCGCAATAAGATTTTCGGTGCCCGGATAACATCAGGACATCTTCGAGATCCTGAACGATCCGCGAACGAACTCAGCTGCCATCTGGCTCCCCGTTGCTCCGATTTCCTCGACCGGTAACGATAAGCGGGAACCAGCGAGTAGCAAGTGGCACGCACTCAAAATAGAACACGAGTGCACAATGACACTATGAATCCGCAGGCGAAAGAATGAACACAACACACTTTGCGCACGCACTCGCGTGAACGATGCTTCCTGGTTTACGCGCGAAAGGGACGACAGATAGCCGTTGTGTCAGGATTGCCACGACGATGTATTCGCGTAAGAACGCGGCGACAACAGGAGACGCGCGAAACGAAGAACGGAATGGCGAAATCGGAAGGACGTTAAAAACGCGCTGGATACCGCGGAACCGCTGGCATGTATGCACGGTTCCGTACTAGCGAGGACCGAACGTGACAGCGGATACATTCGAAGGTTAGATTCTCTCGATTCGTGTGTACTGCTCGCCTCTCGCCGCCTTCTCCTGACTGGTATCCCCCTTCTACTCGTCACCGTTACACACGACCTGAACGTTTACCTGGCGAACGCCGGAATCGCACGAGGATATACGAAATCGGCCGACGAATTCGGCTGCTCGAACGTTCGAATCACGGTTAAAATTTTCATTTTACAGAGTTTCTCTCAAATCCGCACTCCAATGTTACGAAAGGACATCTATTGTTTCCTATTCAATAGAACAAAATAAAGATGTATGACCTATTTTCAGAAATATCCCACTTGTAAAATGCGACCGTATATTATCCCAGAATTAAAAGGTTCTAAGAGTCTGCATAAAATTGTTGTATGATTGCCTTGACAGTTGATTACGTATTAACGTGAATATTAAATAAAAAACGCACTCACCCACTTTGTTCCCGGTCTTCCTCCGCACTCGCAAACATATTGTTCGCGACTCGATGCACTAAGAAAACAAACAATTCTCGATTACTCGCTAAACAAATCAGCATTCGATCAAGTACTAAAAGATCCGTAAACAAATGCAGCATTTTTTAATATCACGAAGAAACAATTGCGATCTGTAGAAAATGTTGTACAAACCTCATTTATATGCTGAACCACCTCGGGAATACTGGCATTTTCCAACGTGCTACCGTTAACTTCTAAAATTTCATCGGCCACTTCCAACGAGTCCGGTGACCCTGTAAAACATTCCAAACAAATAGAATCGTTAATAGAAAAAAAAAGTTACCTTTCAATGAGGACAATGAATCGGTGTGAAAAAGTGGCGGACATGTATACACGCGGTGTGAAAGAAGCGAGTTTGGCAAGGAAACAAATTTAAGTGGAGGGAGAGTATACATGATCAGACAGTAGATAGAAACTACACACGGGACGAACCGACGGGCCAATTCGTTTGTGTGTCAATGATTACACATGATAGCGTTCTCGAGAGGAAAACAAGAGAAACAAAAGAGGAAAAAAGGGTTACACAGTTCACGCCTACATGCTTGACAAGCAATTTTACTTGCGCTCATTAAACGGTATGTAGCCGATGCTAATTAAAAAAAAGAAAAGAAACGACAAAATGAAAACAATGAAAAGACGTTGGGATCTGTGCGTGCTAAAACGGATAGCGTTTCTTTTTTTTGCGAAGTGATCGATGCTCACCGTATAGTTTGATCTTGTCATTGTGGTTGATCAATAAGATAATGTATCTTCCTAGGTCCATTTTCGCTGGCTCCGATGATAGGCGCAGGTCTAGTAGATTACGAGTAAAGTACGATGATCCTTCAGGCGATTCTTAACGCGACGTATACGATGGGCGCAGCCGCACCATCACCGAAAAAACGATTTGCGATTACGACAAACGTAACGCGGAAGCGATTAACGTCGTTACCGCGTGCCATTCTTGCCGTTTTCACTTCCATCCTCGCGTCTCATTTTGCCATCGCAGTGTCGCGACCTATATTCTTTCACTAACAACACCCATGTTTTCGCAAGCGTAAAAGCATCTTCCTCGCTTTATATTCCTTTTTCTTCTTCCGGTCAATTCACTATTACAAGTTTCGATAAAGTGTGTCTTGTTTGACTGATTCGCAACGTCAAACCATCCCGAACCAGGAACTTTGAATTCCACTAACAATTATTTAGGATTGTTGCGTTCACACCGACTACAATAACGACTAACACGACAAGAGAATTAGCGACGGATATCTTTTAAGGTTTTTCCTTACGAACACGTAAATATTCTCTGAGGCTATACTGATCATCTGTTTCGATAACTATGCTGATGCCGTTCTTTAGAAGAGAATCAACGATCTCTCTTACGATTTCTTGTTTCTTATTTTAATTTTTATACGAGGAAGAAGAGTTAGCGTGAGAAGCTCCGAAGTACATTGGCATGTAGTCCTGAAGGAAACCCTCACCGGGGCCCCAACCGTGGGCCCCCCCTACATCCTTGCAACAATGGATTTGTTTTTCGAACGATCACCGAGTTCAAAATCCCTCGAGTCCCAGTTTATTGATCAGAGCTTTCACTGGAAACGACTGATCACGAGACACGGTCATCCTGAGCGTTTGTATCCTTGGACGTGTGAGTCTTGCCGAGTGACATTCGGATATAACGTGGAAGCCTCGATTCTTCGAGACCGAACCAACACTGACTATCCTCATGCTAACTTTCCGTCACTTCCGTCGTTCAGGAGTTTGCGATTATACGCGGTGATACATCCCCGAGAAAATCTCTCACGTAAAGGAGCACTCCCGCAACGTAGACTCGCCGCCGTTCTTATGCAATTCCGTCCTGCTCCACTGTCTCCTCTGAATTATTCCTTGTTACTTCCTCTCCTGATAAAGGACACTTATGACATCCCGGTTCGCACGCAGGATCAAAGAATTCCATCGGAACGGTTAACCTGTACTCTCAAATAATTCACGCAAACTTCTTGTTCTCTCGATGCCCAACGTGTCTCTTGGCCTGTCGTTCGATCTCGCGAAGGATCAACTATAAATTCGCCCTTGCCTCGATGCACCCCAATCTTCTCCGTTCAAGCACCTACCGCTTCCGGCGCGGCGATCCCAAGGACTCGATTCACCGGCACTCCCGAGCACCGCTCAACTGCTCCTTTCGATGATCGTCCTCCCCGTTTCCCGCGATGCCGGACCCGTTAAAACATAACGGCGAGGATGGGTGTGAACCTGTGCGTGTTAACCGACGGCGGCAGCAGCCCTGACATCGCTCGTCGCCCGCTGATCTCCATCCCTCGCCGCGAAGCGGCGGCAGTGGCGGCTTTTACGGCGCCGCGCGCCGCCGTCGTTCCCGTGGCGGCAACCCCACCATCTTCGACTCGTCGTTCCCGCTATACAACTACCCTTTTACACATGCATCTCTCACTCTATACATATCAATTCTCATCTAAAATCCTTCCTGCTTTTAGTCAAATTGCACCCTTACGGTTCATAGGTCAACTATACATCTTGTAGCCGAACGGGCTACGTACCCTGACTCGTAATTGATCATGCGAAGTCCAATTAGAAATCGTAATCTAATAGTGATGAAGTTCCTCTGTTTCGCATCATCATACGTGATAATTTTCGCGTACATACATCAATTTTGTTCTTTCTATGTGTCTTTTATGTTGTACAATTAAGCACATAAGTATTGCTAATTATTCTTGTAAATCGCTTTCAGTATTAAAAAATGAAACTTCTGGTTTCACAGATATTAATTTCAATCTCGTGTTAATTTCCAATAATGAGAAAAAGATAATTGGGTTCAGATGAAATTCACACTTATCAAATGGGAAGCGACGTGTCTATGCACGTGTAACAGGACAGGGAAATTGCAATCTACGTAAAAAAGAGAAAAAATGGATTGACAGAGCGCGTGATCAACATACATAATAGGTGATGTTTAGCTTCATGACTGCTGCTCTGGTTTCCGTGCTATTTTTTCAGCTTTCACCTTCGAGTTTAACATCAACTAACTCGATTTAGAAATATATTCAATCGATATCCAAGAAACCATGAAGAAAATAGATCTTTTTTTATGCTCGAATAGCGTTCAAGTATGCCCACGTATTTACCTATAACATTATACATTATGCAAACTGACTACGTTGAAAGCTATAGAATTAATCATAAACTCTTGCTGGCAATTAGCTATTAGGAATTATTCGTAAGATTTTCTTATGCATATTTTAAACGGAAATGGCATTACGCAGATTCAGAACAGGTCATAGTTAGTAGTTATCGTAATGGATTATTAATTATAATTACAGCAGAGATGGCGCTATCATGTGGCCTCTTATTTTTAGAATAGTCCATCTGACAGAGAATCATTTGATGTACTAGCTTTAAATGTTGTCCTTGTTTTAAGTAATAGCTTTGCTGCAAATACGCACAATGAAGAATGATTCTTTATCTGTGAATTCGTGCAGAGAGGTTTGAAAAACACTGATAGAATATCGTTCCGATAATACCTGACTCATTGTTGTTGTCATAACGGATCTAAGCGATAAAAGCGTACGCTCATAATGCAACAAACACAGTATTGTCTAACATTTTGACGAATGCGACACGCAAGTGCATTATCTTATTTTAATGAAGATCGTTGATCATTATACGTCAAGTTTAGAGACTGTGATTACTACGCATTAAGGCAATTTCGGTGGATCATAGCAAATTGAAGAAATGGCTTTGTTCATCGGATTTGTTCTGTTATTCTTTGTCTCTACCACAATATCCAATGTTATTTATTACCAACCTGAAGCTGTACACCTTGCCTATGGAGGTAATAAATAGCTTGACACCATAATCTATTCCTTTAAATATGTTATTGATCAATGTCACAAACAAATGTGTTTTATACTTGTTAGATAATATTCACGATATTGTTGTGACATGGACTACGCAAAATGATACTGGTGAATCAATTGTGGAATATGGAATTGGAGGGTTGATACTCAGAGCCACTGGAAATTCTACTGAATTTATTGATGGTGGGAACGAAAGGCATAAAGAATATGTTCATAGAGTATGGTTAAGAAATTTAACGCCCAATAGTAAATATGGTAAATAAAATCATTCTTCAGTATAAAAAAACCTTAAACTTATCAGAATCATATGCAAGCACATGTAAATTCTTATAGTTTATCACTGTGGCAGTTCGTATGGATGGTCAAATCTATTTTTTCTACGAACTGCACCTGAGGAATTAGCTGAGTGGGCACCTCAAATTGTGATTTTTGGAGATATGGGAAATGAAAATGCACAAAGCTTAGCTAGATTGCAGGAAGAAACACAAAATGGATTGTATGACATGGCTCTTCATGTTGGAGATTTTGCATATGACATGGATACTGATAATGCACGAGTTGGAGATGAATTCATGAAACAAATAGAAGGAGTTGCTGCTTATTTGCCATACATGACGGTGGCTGGCAATCATGAAGAGAAATATAATTTTAGTAATTACAGGTCTTTGTACAATCCAAACTTGACGTCATTAGTTAACTTGCATACTATAATTTAAAATACAATATAAATTTCTTACTAGGTCACGTTTTACAATGCCTGGAGATTCTGAAAGCTTATGGTATAGCTTCAACGTAGGACCTGTTCACTTTATAGGCATAGAAACAGAAGCTTATTATTTTATGAATTATGGTATAAAGCAACTTGTTAAACAATACGACTGGTTAGAGAAAGATTTAAAAGAAGCAAACATGCCAAAGAATAGGTAAAGCTCGTATTTTTTTATCAGCAATGCAAAATAAATTGATGAAAATTCTTTGCAGAGCTGAAAGACCATGGATAGTTACATTCGGTCATAGACCAATGTACTGCAGTAATGCTAATGCCGATGACTGTACTAATCATGAAAGTCTAATCAGAGTTGGATTACCAATTTTACATTGGTTTGGTCTCGAAGATCTGTTTTTTAAGTACAAAGTAGATTTAGAATTATGGGCCCACGAACATAGTTATGAACGCCTATGGCCAATGTACAATTTCAAGGTAATTCATAATAGAAAAAATACAAATTTCAGGTGAAATAAAAACGGATAATTTTAGGTGCAAAATGGTAGTTATGAAAGTCCGTATACAAACTATAGGGCACCTGTGCACATAGTGACAGGATCAGCAGGATGCAAAGAAGGTCGGGAAAAATTTATTCCTCACAAGCCAGAATGGTCCGCATTCCGTAGTTCAGATTACGGATATACAAGAATGAAAGCATACAATAAGACCCATCTTTATCTTGAACAGGTATCACATAGTTTGAGAAACATGACACAAAAAATGTTGTGTTATTGTTCATTTTATAATATTTCGATAACAGGTATCTGATGACAAAGAAGGTGCTGTTTTGGACCATGTTTGGCTGGTAAAGAACGATATATTACCAAAGTACGCAGATCATCTAACAAATGAATTGTAGAAATATAGTTCAGGATTAGGGCAAAGTAATCGAAACAATATATACAGACATATCTTTTATCATTTTTATCTTCTTTGACAATGTACCATGCTCTTTTATGGTAAATAGCAAAATTGCGTTATCTATAAACTTCAAACGATCGACATTAATCCTATTTTAAAAAATTTTCCCTTATTCCTTCTTGCATAGAAACGAATAAAACTACAAAAGTTTCCTAATTTACAAATGAGATGGAAATTATTAATAATGCATACATACAATATAATCCTTTAATTGTTAAAATATAAATATAAATATATATACATATATATATATATATACATATGTATATATATATTTATACATATATTATATATATATATATACATACATATATTGTATATATATGTATACATAATCATAGCATATAATATTAATAATATAATATTAGGGGTAGCATTTCATATTTCCATCTGATTCTTACAGTAAATCATTATTTGTCAATGATTCATGATGATTAGCGTGATTCACACTAAGTAAGGAAAAAGAATATTTCCTAATTCAGTAGTATACTAGTATACAACAAAGAAATTCTTTTGATGCTAAGAGGTGTTTCCCGATTTACACAATGATTCCATTAAAGCTGTTAATGTTTCTATGCTTCTATTTTTAAAATGGATAAACCATTTGACCGTTGACTGGCTCCTTGCCAAGTATAATTTGCTATTTTGGCTTCTGCTATAACATCTGACTAATGAATTTAAAAAAGATGTAATCAGGAACTGCTTTTCTATAAATTATTAACGACACAGGGAACAACGAAGCCAAGAAATGTCAAATGCCAGCTTTGTTAAGGAAAGAACAGTAACTACGTTTATCAAATATGAAATACCATTCTTCCGCGTAGAAGAAACATTTAACTCTTTATAACATAACACAACTTAATTTTCACTTTTCTTATTACGTTCATTTCTGAACAAAAAATGTATCCCCATTATATCGCCGTGTACCTACTCAGCAGGTATAAATAGTATTAATTCAACTGGATCTTTCAATACATCACTTTTCATATACAATTTCATGGAGTGCATGTGCATGTGCACTTATACATCCGAATCTGCCATTGGAGATATGTGTTAAAACCTTTTAAAGATGCACAAAAAAGCATCGTAAATTAGCAAAAACTGATATTTTGACTTATCTCCGTCAAAAAAATTCTTCCAAATTGGTAGACAAACAGCAAATACTTTCGTAATTGAATGTCTCTGACTTTTTTCATGCATTTATCCATATATCTCAATATATAAACAAAGGAAATGTTTGATACTGTCAGTGATTAATAGAAACAATGGAAGAAGTTGCTGCTGAGTGACTTTCCTGATAAGAAAATTGGGGAAAATGTTCTTGTTCTTCGGCTATAGAATTCAAACCACCCCCACTACCTAAGAAGCCTTGATCAGGCGGAGTAAGTTCAACACTTTCACCTGTGAATTCGCTATCAAAATATCGGGTATCCGTGTCAGACGTTACTTGAGGTTTAAAAGGAGGAGGAATTTTTTTCTGTACAAGATCTGACCAATCAATCGACGAGAAAAATGCATGATCCATGATTTCTTTCGCGTCATTAGGTCCACCGCCCAATCTTTTGCTTGGATCTTTAATAAGTAATCCTGAAAAAGAAGATACAAATTGTAGTACATTTTGCAGCTTTTTATATACAATACTATTTAATTTTTTCTTACCACCAAGCATGTCTTTTGCTTCGTTACTGATCGTCCTAGGAAATCTTACTTCTTCCATTACGATTAGCGTGAAAAGCTTCTCGTGGTCTTTGTTATAAAAAGGTAATCGACCGCAAATCATTTCATACATAACAACACCAACACCCCACCAATCCACTGCTCGACCATAATCATTGTCTTCTAACACCTCTGGGGCAAGGTACTCAGGCGTCCCACAAAACGTTTTTGTCGTCCTCCCTAAATATTAAAAATGATAATTATTCATGGTCATGCTAAAAAACTTCATAGCCTTATTTAAATCTGTGTGATGTACTCACCGTATGTTATATCTTCTTTACACAATCCGAAGTCAGCTATTTTAATATGTCCATCCTTATCTAACAGCAGATTTTCTAATTTGAGGTCCCGATAAATTATACCCTGTGAATGAAGGTACCCTAAAGCTGAAATTATCTCAGCGCCATAGAATCGAGTACGATCTTCGCCAAATACGCGGGAACGTCTCAAATGAAAGAATAATTCTCCGCCGTTCACATACTCCATCACAAAGCACAGTCTATCTGCTGTTTGAAAACTATATTTTAAAGACTGAAAACCAAAAGATACACTTGAGTTAATGTAATGTCACGCATGTAAACGACAATGTAATAATACGTAAAATACATACAATCAGGAACGGGTGATTTGTAGTTCGCAGTACTCTATTCTCCGTAAGTGTGTGCGCAACTTCATCTTTACGAATAATAACTTCTTTTCGTAGTATTTTGATAGCATACAAGTGCCCTGTTGCCTTTTCTCTGCAAAGAATTACTTTTCCAAATGTACCTTTACCCAAAACTTTTAAAAATTCGAAGTTTTCAAGAGTCTGAAACAAAGAATCAAGGTAATAATAAATATAAAATACCCATGTTAAATGATCTCAATTAACATCAAACACATACTACTTTCTTTTTTCCTGTACTTTTACTACTTGAAGTTCCTTGAACACTAAATTTGGCAGATAATTCATCAATACTGCCACCATCTGTATCTGAAGACATTACTCCAACAGATCCGCATGAATCTGATCTACCACCCCCCG
The DNA here is from genome assembly GCA_004307685.1 of Ceratina australensis. NCBI lineage: Eukaryota > Metazoa > Arthropoda > Insecta > Hymenoptera > Apidae > Ceratina > Ceratina australensis. The sequence continues at coordinate 1,055,039 of SHCU01000008.1, forward strand.
AGGATTCCATATCAACATCTTCAGATGAGGATGAATGTTGCATTTGTGAAGATTGTTGTGGGGATTGTTTTTCACTTGCTAATCTTGCAGCAACATACCTTTGAAAAAGACAAATAATAATTAATGAGATCTAGATTCATTGAATATTGGAATTATTTAGCTTTATGCAAATCAAACCTGATTGCAGCCACCCAATCTTCTCGTTCTTGTTCAGTTTCCACATGAAATGTCCTTTCTATTACAGCGGCCCATTGCAAACCTCTTATGACAAAAGTATAAGGCTTAGGTCTATCTACAGACATAATTTGGCAACCACGAACTGTGAAATTATTCAATGGTTGTGCCGCAGCTGCCATTTGTTGATCTGGTTTAGCTTTGAAACCAATCAAAGTACCATCATCTCGTAAAACAAAGTACCTCGACCTCCAGTTCTTTATATGTTCACCTATTCACAAAAAATTAGGCTTTCTTTATGCGTAATACAAACGTAAAAAATAATCTTTATTGCTATTGGAAAACCATAAACGATATTTATATAATGCACAACAGCGAAAGTACCGAACGGACGATCTAATTTTACAAACCGAATATGTACTTTCTAAAATTTGCACGAAAAAATATTCAAATAGATGCAGGATCTTGACGTTTCATTAAGAAGAGGAATGTAAGTTGAAGAGATCATGCGAAAAGATGTGAATAGAGCTCCGAGCTCCACGTCTTCGCCCGTTTCGGGGTAAAGGAACGAAGTAAACATAAATATTATGAAACTGCTCGGGGTAGTACCGCGTTTTTGCAGCCAGCCTTCTTTAACGACACGCTGACCGCCGCCACCGGACGCTGCGACGTTCATCGCTGCGTCCCCCATAACTCGGTTAATGCGCACTTGTGTACACTATCCGGATACTTCGTATTTCCGACGGTGCTCGATATTTCGCGAAAATTAGCGTAATGCAACAGCGACAACGGCACGAGTATACAAACTTGAGCAATCATAGATACACGTTTGGCAAGCAAACTCAAACTATACTCTGTGCTGTGCACTATGATCGGCAGACGCACTAATGCGCACTAACCAAAATATTAACTCCCCGTCTTCCGGAGATGGCGCATCAATCGATCACAAATAAAGAACAATTTTCATGAAACAGTCTGCCTATTATATTTTCTGCATTGATATTGTAGCACTGCACTCTGCCTCAGTGATGGGCACAGAGCGCGATTTTTTGTTACTAGGCGCCTAAAAGACATGCGCGAATGACGTCACGGTTAGGGATGTCACGTGACTTCAAGCTCGTACATAATGTTGAACTTTTAATAAAATTGACCGCTA
>SHCU01000008.1:1084003-1099850 GCA_004307685.1 Ceratina australensis
GTGCGATAGTGTACGTAAGTGGAGGGGCTGATTTTGATGGCTCCCGTCCTCAATCTGGCACCTCTGCACAGGCCATTCAGCTCAGTTCGTTCAGCCGTCAGTCACTGTCATATGTTACTGCCGACAATTGGTTACTGGTCAGTTACGTCAGTTACTAAACCAGCCCTTGAGTGTCGCACGTGCGTCGTCTTGTGTATACTACAATCGGATTTTATACATCGCGTCATATTCTAACGAGTGACAGCGATATTTTAAAAGGTCTTTTATTGAAATGTCGTTTTTAAGGTCAAGTACAAGATTCACGCTTCTGATTGTTTTACTTGTAGCATTTCGTCGCGTGGAAGCATGGAAATCGAAAAAAATTCGAATAACACGAAGAAAGTGGGAAATGATGCATTCTGCACTATGACGAACAATTGTGAACTTAAAGAAATAGTTGTTGACAAAAACAATTGTTTGAATGTAGATGATAAATTATCACTGTTAAATCAAAATTTAAGCAAACGTCAGCTAAAAAAAGTAAAGAAACGAGAAAAATGGTTAGAACGGAAGGATGAGATAAGGTTTTCAAATTTGTTAATTTGTATAATTGTATATTAAATGAAATTGTATGTCGAGTTTCTTGTTTGGTAGAAGAAAAATTAGAAATCATTCATTGACTTCTATAGATTGCGTGAACGAGAAAAAGCAAGAAAAAAGCGGACACTTGCTCGTATAAACAATATAGACATCGGACCATCCAGGAAAGCATTGAAAAGATGTACAATGGCAGGTAGTAGTTGTAAAATAGGAATAACAATAGACTTGTCCTTTGATCATTTAATGATCGATAAGGATATTGCAAAATTGTCCAAACAAATACTCAGGTGTTACACTTTGAATAGACGAGTCAATGCGCCTATGCAATTTTCTCTCACTAGCTTCAATGGAAAAGCTAAAGCTGACATGCAAAAACATAAAGGATATGAACATTGGGATGTATGTAATATTTTTACATAATTTATATCTAGGAAAAAAATTGTTTAATTGTAAATGTTGTTTGTGATAAAGGTCAAATTTCACGAAGAATCATATTTGAATGTTTATCCAAAGGAGAAAATTATATACCTTACCAGTGAGTCAGAAAATGTTATAACTCATTTAGAACATGATCATGTGTACGTTATAGGTGGCCTAGTTGATCATAATAGTCATAAGGTAAGTTGAAATTACTAAGTTGTATAAATCTTCTTATATGTGGCATTTATATTTTTAGGGTCTTTGCCATAAGTTAGCTATGCAATGTAATGTAAGGCATGGTAGATTGCCTCTAGACAAATTCTTACGTATGAAAGCAAGAAAAGTTCTTACTGTCGATCATGGTATATAGCATCTGATCAGCTATGCTATCTAATTAAATATAACATAAAACTTGGAATTACATAATGCAAATTCTTTCTAGTTTTTGAAATTTTGCTTAGGGTGAGCGAGGGCAAAACGTGGCAACAAGCATTTTTACAAGTGTTGCCAAAGAGAAAAGATTTACAGTTGATTTTACCATCAGAAGAAAATAAAGATAAATTGGATCCTGCAAATACAAAGGTTGACAACAGTTGCGCAAGTACTGATATGAATTCAGAAGTACAAATTAATGATTCAGAAATATGTACGTAACATTACATAAATATATTATAAACCCAGAAGTGAATGTAAGCATTACATTATATTTATATATCGCATCATCATAGTAGTTTGTTTCAAAAACAACTGAAACAACTTTCAACTTTTTCTGCTCTTCGATTCCATTAATTTCCTTTGCCTAATCGTTTCCTTTTACTATTAAACTACGCAAAACATAACGCACAATACGGTTAAGTAACAAATTGGAAATTAAGTAGACGCGAAATAATAATGCGCGTATGTATGTATATACGTGAAATGTTAAAATTGAATAACACACATCACAGACGCATCAGTATGATTTAAATAAATTAAGAAGACGTAATTCTTTTTTCAAAATAATCGGACAGATTCGCGTTAAACATGATATCTCTTATGCAAAATAACGGAACGAAGGTAAAATGAAAATTGTAAAATATTTGAGAAAATACATATATCTTCCAATACAAATATCTTCAAATTTTCCATGAAAATCTTCAAAATATTTTCTGTATATTTGTATACAATTTATATATACATACAATTTATATTTACATTCTTTTCAAATGAAATGCAATTATAAAAATAAATTAGATTTATATAAAACTAAACATATTTTCTGTAATCATTTAAATTTTATAGCTTGTCGTGTGATATAACTGTTATCTTCGTTATTAAACTGGTTATTCCTCCCATTTCAAGATTAATTAATTTCGTTCGAGAAGAATTACACCGTTATACGAAAACGTGTTATCTTTCAATACTATTTTATCTATCGGATTCATAATCTTTAATCTCTACTATTTCTACAAATTCAAATTCATTCTTTACTTCATTGACATAAAACAATTATTATTACTGTTGATGTTATTGTTGTTATTATTATTATTATGATTATGATTATTATTATTATTACTATTATTATTATTATTATGGAACGTGAGCTAAATAAGTTTTGCAAAATTTAGATAGAACTAGCAAGAGAATATTTTCATTTATGCTATGAGTACACTGCTTACAGATATGGTTTCATTTTTAATAATACTTTTATAAGAAATATGTTACTAATTTTAAGATAGCATTATATATTACTATTTAACTTCAAGTTATTTAAATAGAATTCATCTTTTCTTTTGTCTTTCCCTTGTTTCAATGTTATTGAAGCATTGTTGATGTGTAACCGATTGTTTTACGCAGTTTAAGCCTTAAACAGAGATTTATTATGAGATCCCAGTAATCAATGCAAAATATTGATTGTTATTTACACTCTCTTTAATACCTAAACTGACTCGCATAATTTGGTTCGTATGTAAAATTATACTTGAGTATTATATGAGCTTTAGAATTTTTCCAATATTAAAAGATGAAGTAAATGTTTATTACTTACTACCATATGTTACGATAACGTTCGTATATCTCCTACCTGCTGCATCGTGGACATTTTAATTTCTAATTTCTTAATTGTAATTCACAGGTAACAATGTGTCGTGTGTGTGTGTGTGTGTTGCGTGTGTGCGCGGGCGCGCCCGTGATATATATGTACAAAACCACTTTTGGCTATGAAGGTCAAAGCGACATTTAAATTGACAAACGTTATATGTTCAATATTTATCTTTTCTTAAAACTTCTGTTTGATGTTTTATATATACTAAGGATCATTTGTATATCATCAAAAATAAAACTTAAGATGATTGTTGATCTTATTGTATATAATATGTACACTTCCACAGATATACTTTTGTATAAGTATACACGAATGTAATTACTGAGAAGCTATCATTCGCATGATTTCTCTATGTTGAAACTTTAAAAATTTAATAAAGTAATTAGCATCGCCACTTTTTGTACTAATAAATGTCCTTTCTAGTCTACTGAAAACAGTTTGATTTAATTAGCTTCGCGTAAATACTTGTAAATAAGCAGGTAGCAAAAATTCAAACAATATAATTAGTTTACTTAGATTGTTATCCAATTAAAACATATTTCAAGTGATCCGTCAATTTAATTCTATTCCGCATAATAATAACTTCACAGCTCACATATCCATTATTCTCATGCATCGTCTAAGTTATCAACATCGTCAATAATTTCAAATTCGCTACCACTTTCATCGCTATGGCTAATTGTAAGTAATTTTTTTGATACAGGATCCAGTTCCACTTCCTCCTCTGAAGATGAACCTTTCTCGAAATGACCACTTTGAAACTTAATGCCATCCACATCTGTTTCTTCAGCACTAAGCTCTATCTCGGAAGCTTCTACGCCGTCAGTACTTCCATCCTCGTGAGACGGCATTTTAAGACCCATGAGATCCTCTTCTTCGAAAAATTCTGCAATCAAACAAACTTTCTTTAATTATTAATAACAACAACAACAGTAATAATAATCGGATCTGGAAAATTATTGTAACATATCTCGAATGGACTATACCATTTTGAACGTCGGATAATACACTTGTAGGTGTCGGAGACTGATCACCTGACTCTCCTGCTCTTGTAAGAACTTGAAGATTATCCTCAGTTACAGCTGGTAAAAATTCTTCGATTTCGTTATCCCAGTCTGCGAAATAATGATAATGGTCGCACAATAATTATTGTGCAGTCGTTTACCTCTCAATCCTTTCTGGTGTGGATGTATAACTTACCTTTGTGCAATATCATTTTTCCAGGTAGTTTCAATAATAAACCAGGTCCAATTAAAATGCTCATACATATCGTGTACGCGAGAAGTACACCATTCATCGTACGGCCAATGATCCATAGGCCCAAAGAAAGAGAGCAGACTGCGGTACAAAACTAAAATCATTTTTATATATTACACATCTATAAAATGATGTACACAGCATTGTGTGTATAAAAATATTAGGTCGTTCGAAAAGTAATTACGTTTTTTCTATGAAAATGAATAGGAAAGAACGAAATTATTCTCTGAACGATCTAATATAAATCAAAACGTTAAGCTTCAATGATTGAACAATATATGATTTTATAAGTAGTAATATTTACCACTCCAGGTTGCTCTTTCCTCAGTTGCTTTAAACTGCGAATCGCTAACTTTATTCTTCTTCCTATCTTCTCAATTTGCTCTACTTTCGCATTCGAGCTACGAGTATTATATACATATAAATAGGTACGTAGATAGATGTAAGCAGGATTTTTATTTTCAAATTGTAACTTACATGCCTGTATCTGATGGCTTAGCTTCTTTTTGAACTTGAGCTTCGAAGGTACTGTAACAGAGGACGATGACCAGTGCAGCACTGCTGGCTGCAGCAAAGCCGCGAACCTCCAATACAATGATACCCCTGAAAGAAGTAATGAAATCGGGAATATACAAATTACAAATAATCTGAATCTTCATTTCCGCATAACATGATTACGAGTTTATGAATCGCGCGTGGCTTTTCAATTATCGTAAATGTGTACTGCCATCTGGAACGTGTGTTATTCATACAAGTACGGTGGGGAAAAATGAAAAAACGCAGAGAAGATGCAATTCATTCGGCAAACCCGACTCTGAGAAATGAGAAATACACGAATTTACGATCAAGGCGTTCCATCAATGACTGTTTATATCGATTTGTTCTCACAACGTGCGTAAATAACGTCATGTGATCGACGTTCTTCGTACACTTATCACAAAGAAACACGTACGACGGAACGATGTGATTGATACTTTTATTTACAATGGGCATCGAATACCGAAACGCACACGCGTTTCCAAACCTTGACCCACAATCTTTTCGTTATTTCTTTATTTGTAAAACGTCACGAGACAATCGGACTTCTCACGTTCGTCGGTTCGAAAATCGAATTATGCCAAGTATCATGTTAAAAAGAATATCGGAAAGCATGTATTTATATAGCTTTTATTTGCTACTGCGTGGTACGATTCAAAACACCTGAATATTCGCTACAGAATGAATGAGCGAGCGAACACAAGACGAAATTTGCGAAATCACGCATAGAACGGTGCAACGTACCAAGTGACGCATTCTCGGTCGTAGTTAAAAACTCACCAAAACAGAATGTTGAACACGATGACGACGGAGATACTGTTCACAGAATTCTCCCAGAGGAGAATGTTCTCCAGAATGTCGCAAAGTCGCTTTGAAGCATCGGATTTGCACCCGACGTTCCGATACCGTTCAACCTGAATGGTTTTTCGCTCGTCCTCGTCCTCGGCGGCCACTTTGTTCGCATCACGAGGAGGTGTCGCGTTTCTCATCCATCGAAAATAACATGCCACTCTCGACAGCCGTTCCATGACAGTTCCAGATCGACGTTGACTGCTTTTGTCGTCCTAATTCCCGTACTCCTTTGGCATGGTACACCCTCGGAAGACTGTGCGGGAGTATTTTTAGCGCGTGACAACGAGAATAAGACTTTTGAGAACGAACGACCGATCGCGGGGGTTCCTTCTGCTTTGCTTTGCCCCGAAGAACGAAGCGAGAGAGGAGAGAGGGAGAGAGAGACCGCAAGAGAGAGAGAAAGGAAGGTCAGAACGGAAGACGGGGACAGAGCGAGGAGGATGGAAAGGAAAATACGCAAAACGAGAAAGACGGAATGAATACATATATAGTTGAAAACGAAAGGACGGCCTAAAGACCGTGCGAGACTGTGTGTATCAACACCGACGAACAGCGAACGAACGGAAGGTAAAAGAAAGACAGAGATATACAAAGAAAAACGAACCGAGGGAGAGAAGAATGCGGAGTGGTCGTACGTGTATGTACACTTGCACCCTCGCGATCTTCTTAATTTTTCAAGTACATACTTCCGATTTTCATGCGCTTCTTTCGTCTTTGTTGCTTTTCCCGTAAGAACACTATCTCGTTGATATAATCCACCTAATGTTTGCGTTCGTTATCGCACTACTGACGTACGTACGTAGCGTTATTTCGCATACCCTACCTTCACCTACTGCAAACACGTGACGGGCTGACGGCTGTGAGCTGTGACACGAGACGTTGCACACTAGGCAACGTGCAATTGAACTGCGTAAATTCTACAATTTTACTAATCTGACATTTCATTCACGATAATAACGATCGATCTGCAATTCAATGGTGCAGAAATTCCGCGTTTTATAAGCGAGATTCTTAATGAGCAACGTTCTTACCACAATCGAATAGTATATATTTGATAAATATTTTAGTTTAGATCTTGTTTTATTATCGTCAGCCCACATACAGGTATCAGTTAAAACAATCGTTTTGTTTTTTACTATGTAAAAAGTTGTATTTCATTGTTGTTACATTTTGCGAAATTTCATATATCTTTTTAAATAGATGGCTCGATCGTTTATGCATTTTATCAAATTATCGAAAAATTATAAGCAATACTCTCATTACAAATTATCTAGACGTCTCTCCCCGTGATCGGTGTGTCAGCACCTTTTACGGTTGACACACTGTCGCTGTTAGAAAGAAATATTAGCATATTTATAATTAAACGTATATTCATATTTCTCGCTTATAGGGAAAAAATTATTCGATGAATTTACAAGTAGGCAAAACAGTTAAAAAGACTTGCGATCATATACAGTCACGCAACTTGCTTTTCCTCATCTTGCGTTAGTACGTATATATGTATGTACGTTGAAATACTTGATTGACTGGTTAATGACATCTTTGTTCTACATCTGCCATTCGCTATGTACTGTACACTTGTACATACAGTTACGTTTGATACCAGTTCGATTACTACTGTCCTTATTTATATAAACAAAGGTATGAATTTAAAAATGTATTTTATTATTTTGCACAATTTCTCTGTTCCATACATTAGCATATCTAAGTAAATATAGATAATAATAAAGCGCTCTAAATTGGCCTACTGTTCAGTATAATTATAACAATTGCAGCAACATATTAATTAAAGCATTAGTTTTTCAATGCATTTCAGATATTCATCTTCATTGGTTTAACAGCAACTTCTTTGTTCCTCGAGTTCCTAATTATTATCAGTATCGTAAAAGATATACGCAATTGACTCTTATGTTTAGAAATGCAGCATTTCTATCACTTATAACTGCAAAGTGATTTACACCTATTACATATTATTCATCTTGCTATTTTTACATTTATACAACTTTTTACATGCACTTTGAAATTATTTAGATTTTTATAAAAACGATAAAAATCGTGTAGATGAGATAGACTAAAATGAAGTGATGATTTATCAAAATCAGTTGTAAAAAATATCTAAAATCGTATAAAATTTTTGTGTTATATTACATACTTTATTTTATTTAAAAATATATAGGAAAAATGTCAATGAAAGTTATATAAAAGCAGATCCTTCATTCTGTTTCAATTGTTGTTTCTGTACAACAACTCATACTTCAAAACAATTGTTTTTAAAGCTTGTTTAAAAATATTTTCATTATAAGATAAAAGGCACCTTTGTAAAAATGTCACGTTATCATTCTTTAAGGTTTCTACCATTTCATTTGCATTATTTTCATGCAGATATTCAATTAGTAATTTATAATTTTCCATTGTATACACTGTATACAGTATATAATTTACACCTACACGCATACAGATGCACTCATACATAGCAGTCTAATTGTAAGTTATATGGCAGTATTATAATATCTTACTTAATTAATAATTCGAACAAATTTCGCATTACATTAGATACTGTTAAATACTTATCTAAGTTATAGCATTAACAACTAAAGCTTCCTCTGCTAAACATTTGAAACTTCTTGTTCATCATTTAAATATCAACTAATTAAAAATATATATTTATGTGTATGTATAAACACATACATATAATGTATAACGTGAATATAAACACAATTTACCGCAATGAGATGCTTCTCTCTTCCCAAATGGAGATCATTTTTATTCCTTTCATTTTCCAGCGTATGTTGGATTTTTAAACGTCGAGGTTGCTTGTTTATAAATCGGATTTTCTCCCTTAAATGAACGAACGAGAAATATAATGTAATCATTTTTTATTTACATGGAAAACAAAAAACGGTTGAGAATTCTTACCGTGTCCCATTTGGCCATCATCCTCTCTTTCTCGAATCTTGCAAACTCTCTCCTATCGTGTATAGTTGTCAACAATTTCCACAAAAGTAACAGAGCGAGGCCGATTAAAACGATGGCTGCTATTACACCCAACACTATACCGAGCATGTATACTTGCGGTGGACACTCCCTTTCCTTCTGAGCCCGAACTTGGAGGCAATTTGTTTCATTGTAATAATAAACAAAATTATACTTGCAATCGTCTTCATCTATACCAAAGCACAGAACTTCGTCCTCATCAACGTCTTGTATAACCGTATCAACCGGCTCGGGAACGAATTCCCTGCAATTTCTCGCGCATTCCTCCTTATCGCTAAAATTCCCGGTACCGTACATTTGGCAAAGCACGCAGTTCTTCAGTTCTTCGCAGCGGCTTGGACAAGTTGGACACTTGTTGCAGTGCTTGCCAGAATACCTGATATTTCCTTCCTCGTGACAAGTGCATTCACCGCAAATACAGTCTCCCTATACGATTCGTAAGTTATAGACAACGCTACATAACTATGACATTTGAGAATTATATCTTTTCTGTATAAGTGATAAGAGCCTTACGTGTCCTGAACACAACACCCCATTTGTAGTTCCTGGTGCAATACAAGTTTCGTTGGAAGATCTGCAGTTGCAAGATGGACCAGTCCAACCTGCATTGCAGACGCACTGGCCGCATTCGCACGTTCCATGATTCGAGCATAGACGGCCTTGATCGCGATCGCAAGAGAAATTGTCACATTCGCAAAAATGACCCGATATTATCTACATTTAATCACAATAATTATTCATTAAATTCGTTACTTGGCTACTGCTTAATATTTACCTCTTCAGGATTTTCTCTTTCTTCACATTCGCATTGACCACAAGCGCAGGTACCTCTTCCCGAACAATCTACTAGAGAAGTGTTATCAGGCCTACAAGATTGGAAATTTTTATCGAATCCTGCCATTTCTTGATGAGGACTGCATTCGCAACGTTTTCCAAAAAATCCATCGTAACATTCACAAACGCCACATTTCAAAGTTCCTACGCCGTTGCATTCATCCGACTTTGGTTCGTACATAGCACCCTCCCGTTCACATTCGCAATCGCATAACATCTCTAAGTTTACAGTAAGCGTTTCATTTATACCGACCTGAAACAAGAAAAGTATCATCTTCTTGTGATATGTCCTATCAAACAACGCGGCAATGAATGAAATATGTTTCATGCTTGCGTACCGGATAAATATCAAATCGTTGTCTCCATTCAGATCTGTTTTCTGGACAGCTGGTCACTTCGATCTCCGCGGTGAATTCTACTTTTGTTCCAACTTTCAGTCCGTCGCATTTCGAAGTTTCGATCAGCGGTCCTGTACCCAAACATTTTGAGAAATACTTCACTTTCACAGCGCTGCTAGCTGTGTCTTTCATCTCTACTGAACTGGAAATCGCGTCATATTGTTCGCGAATCAGTTCGACAACGTTACTGGAGTCCTCAGATAATTTCCCAGCGAACGATCCTTCCACGTGTTTAGTTAGCCTTTTATACACGTTTATTTGCTCTTCCGTGACAGCCCATATAACGTTAATGGCATTTTGTTTCACTTTTAAGTTGATCTGAGAAATACTTGGGTAATCTTGCAAAGATGAATGTGTGTAAAGCCCAGTATTATCTAAATGACACTCGCCATCGTTCGGTTTTACGATTCCACCCAGTTTACCATCGCCTGCATAGTGAAAACCAGCATCCGTAGAAAACACTAAGAGTCTACGAGCTTTTTCGCGCCAACCTATCTCCCGCCTACAAACTATAGCTTGCATTATTGCGTCGAACCCACCCTCTGGTGCATCCAAGTTACCAGACACAGAGGCATTCCGTACAAGATTCTGTGAAATAGGAGTGGAACAAATTAACGCACCTCGTATGCATTGATCGAACGCTATACTTACCGCGAAATGACTAGTATCTTGAGATAATCTCATGATATTCTTGTAACCGTACGGTGCCGCACAACCATCACAAGGTTCTATCAACCTGAACCACAAAGACGATTGTACACAAATAACTTTCACTAAACAGAAATGAATGTACAAACGAAACTTACGATTTAGGCATTGTATTGACATAAGGCATTACAACTTTGTCAACAAAGCTGCCGAAACCCAGTCGAAAATTAGTTGTTATTTTGCTCATACTTTCTACCAGAAGTTGACCCAGGTCCGATAGCTTTTTCTTATCATCCTCCATTGATTTACTCAAATCCATAAGGTAATACAAATCGACGGGATAATCTTCGGCTTGCGAGTATGCAAAAGTCATTCTATGTGCTTCATCTAAAATTAAAGAACAACATTGTAGACCGAGTAGCTAAAATGTTAAATAATAATCATGTCAACTTACTTATCCTAAGTTTCAAATTGACTTCTTGAGGCCAGATTTGTACAGCCTCTTGTCTTCTCCCACCACTGCTGCTGCTAGTACTATGCGATTGTGAACTAGAACTGTATGTACTAGAATTTATGGAGGACTCGTAACCACTAATACCACCGCTTGCATAGCCACCTTTCGTTAAGTTTCTATGTCTTATCATACTGAAAACATTGTCTGGATTCCACGTATGTTCTGTTGGGCATGTTGCAAATATTTTGGTATTGATGTTTGGTAAAAAACATCGTTTCTCAGAGAATTTCTGTCAAACAAAAGTATAGCCACTAAATATCTATTCTTTTTAATAAAATAATTTAAAATGATAGGCACAACCAGATGTAAAAACTTACTGGTGCTGCACACCAAGCACAATGAGGCGTTTGTATGCATTCGTGACATGTTTGCTTGCTTATACAAGGATTCATTCCAGTCAATCTTTCTGGAGGTGAATAATTTCCTGTTACAAATGATGTAACGATTGCTATTATAATGATCCATCTCAAGCTGCCAAACATTTTACCCATTCTACAAAAATTATATTCATTATCAAATTATTAAGATTAATATAAAGGAGACAATTTAAGAAGTAATTCTCTGAGCTTCTTCAGACAATTTTTATTGAATTTTGGTTCCAAGTAATCTTAACTGATTAAGGAAAAAGATATCCGCAGTAATATCCTTCCGTTAATCGTTGATTCATCAAATTCTTAAAATATGGCTGATATAATTTTTACGCTCTTCAAATAAGTATTGCACGTAAACTATGATGCACACCTGTAGCAGTAGCAAATGTACACTAAAATTTAATATTTGAAACTAGGGCAAACTGCTATCTTCACTTATAAATATAGAACAGAACTTTACTTGGCAAGCTCTTCAAAATCCAACAATTTGATTCAATCTGTTGTATTTGAATTTGTGGTTTAATTTAATTTAAGTAAAATCAAGTGCCAAGTTACAGATATTATTTCTTGATGAACAATTCGTCGATCTATAACTTCTGTACTATTTTTTTACTTATATTTTAGACATGTACCTGATACACACGTAGAACAAGATTATTCACAACATAAAACGGGCTGCTTATTCATTCAGAGGGATGTCGTCATCTTTATATTTTCTCTCTGATATTACCAATCGCTTTCATAATTGAAATACTTCGGCGATGCAAGGAAAGGAATTGAATGAAAAGTTCTCAATGCTTACTTTACTGTTAAAGACCTCCGTGCGATCTGTTGTTAGAACATCACAAGTTTAACCAATGTTTTCTTGTTACTGGAATCACCATTGATCACCATAAAAGGTAACCCATCAAATGCACGCACGCCGCAAGCGCCACAAGCCACCACAGCCACATCCGACTCCAACCGACCCAACTGAACAGAGAACTACATAAATATCTAATGTATATATACATATACATGGACACGACATAAGACAGGGATTGGAGTGACAAAAACTGGAAACCGAGAGTCGAGAGTACGGTAGAGGGAGTTAGAGTTAGGGGTATCAGGCGATGGTAAAATAGTAAAATCCCACGATGATGCGTCCATCGCTGTGCTGCACTGTGCGGCCTGTGTCATACCGTGTTATATCTGCTCATAGAAATATGCAGATATCACAACATTTGATCTCTGATCTCGGCTTCCGGCTTTACTTCGTACCGTATAGTATCGTCGTTTTATCGATCTGCTTTGCTTTTTCGTATTTGGCAGGTAGGTGATAATTGTTGTCTCGTGTCGTGTTCCGTAGCACCCGTGCCACGTACTACTGGGCGTACGTGGATTAGACCGGTTAGACTCCTTCGTTTTATATTATCTGGATTTTATTTTACACGAATGACATCGTTGTCCGACGGACAATTTCAAGTTTTTTACAAAAGATACTGAAATAAATAGTTAGTTGTCAAATGATCTGCTGGTTACCTTTGATGATGAAAAGGTATGATCCTTTGTTTTTTCCAGAGATTGAGGTCAATTAAACAAATTTTGCTGACCATTGAAAGCGCTTTCCCGCTTTATCGTCGGAGCGATTTTATCGCGTATCCGTAGCGACGTGCTATCATGGACGCATTTTGTGCACGCAACTATGAAGCCAAGATCGAGACTTTCGACGCGTGTACAATCGATCCTGAGAATGCGCGGAAAGAAGTGTCTGAAGGTGATACGGTTGCTGAAGACGAGAGGTCATGCCCACAAACGGTTCATTCGGCAGGGTTTCGAGAGGAGGAGACCCGACGTGCTGACAGAACGCCCGGTTCAGATACTCGAGGAGAAGAACCGGCGGTGCCAATGGTAACAGAACAGCGACGTTGGCAGGATCATCGAACTGAACCCGTCTCGCGAACACCATCAAATGCTCGACGGAGCATGACCCCGATTCGATTGCCAGCAATATTAGATGGCGAATTCTTTACAGTGATCAGAGTAGAAGATAGCAATGTTACAGTACGATGTTTACAGTGTCAAAAGCACCTGAATGGGAATTTGAAGTCCACTGGAAATTTTTTAAGTCATATCAGAGTAAGATTCATTTGTATTGTCTTTTAGTACTTACATGACTTTACTTGGTTTGATTTGTTTACCATTACTTGTGTGTGTTCGTGTATGTCTGCAGAGAGTACATCCATTCATGGTTGATAAGATTAAATGTAAATCAAATCAGAGGAAACCTGCGATGATATATATCAATTTATCGACGGATGACTGCCCAGAGATCATCAGAACGAAGAGGGGATATAGAAAGTGTTATGGAACGGTGAGTAGTACGATGTTTGCAGTGTACAAACTTGTTCGCAATCGACAACGTTGTCAAACAATTTCGAAGATGAGAAATAATTGTCGATTTACGAAGTTGCATTCACGGTAACAGGAGGAATGGCAACCAGGGAATGAAGAAGCTACGGAGCAGCCTAACGAATGGTCTGATGATTCATTCGTACGGAGACGCAAGTTGGATGAGGCGGAGTGTTCCAATCTCTTGAAAATGACCCACAATGATTCCTTCGCGGTAGAGGATGAGTTCGATGCGATTGGGCGTAACGTTGCCGCAAAACTGAGAAATATGAGACTGGACCAAAGAATAATAGCAGAAAAATTATTGAATGACATTTTGTTTGAGGCGCAATTAGGAAATCTTCATAGAGATTCCAATATACATGTGTGAAAGAGAGAAGCCTAGCACTGTCATTGTCGTTGGACAATGCCTGAACAGTTCATTGTGCGTGTAAAGCAGTTCGCCTTGTCCGTTTGGACAAAATTTAACATGATATACTTGTTTTTACAAGTTGTCAAATTATATATATTTTTCTGCTTACTCTCCGATGGATTCTCGTGATTAAATATAGGTATCGCGACGAGCGGGAGATATTTAAATTGAAAAAGATGAAAATGCATAGTAGAAACATATAAAACGATGTAAGTCATATTTTGTACATTGTTTGTATGTACATTTGTGGCGAAACGTGGGAACGATGAGGAACAATCTATTTAGGTACGATTATATACAGGGTGTCCCAGAACTAATACTACGCCTGGAAATGGTAGGTTCCTGAGGTGATTTCAAGCAATATTTTTTTGTCAAGAAGTTGTCCGAAAAAATCCCAATCAATCAGAGCGCTGGTATAAACGAGCAGGCAGGACAGCACTTAGTACCACGTACTACGGTAACTAAGTCCTGTCCGTGCGCTATAACAACGCTCTGATTGCCCGGGTTTTTTTTTTGTTAATAACTCTTCAACTAGGCCTTGAACAATTTTTTGGTAAAGGAAAATATTGTTTACAATCACTTCAGCAATCTCTCATTTCCAAGCATAGCATTAGTCCTGGAAAATCCTGTATGTGCATGCCAGGTAGGTTTACGTGAAGTAAATTATTCCGTGATACACGTGGAACGTATGAATGCGTACCGTGTATAAGATTGCCGCGAATACAATGATTCGTTCAGTACGCGATTCTTATGAAACTTACAGTTTCACTCTGTAAATAGTAGGAAATAATATACGCGCTTACATGTTTCCTGAATGTAACTGACTGTGATAATTTCTTCTTCCATACACTTACAATTTGCTCGTGCTATGTGGCACGCATATGTATATGGCGTTACGCACGAGGAACATCGGGTAAATGATGGTATCTATGTACGTGCACTGGGATCAAACTTTCAATGAAGATTGCAGTCCTTAGACAGTCACTCGCTTAATGATTACATTTTACCTGCGTATACTCTATGTTTCTTTGGTTTCAATAAAGTGCAGTAGACTACGGTTGATAAGACGCACAACGCCATACTTCCAAAAATTAGATAGAACACGTATGTGTACCAAAATCCTACCCAATCTGCGTAAATGTACCAAGATAATGTCATCAACGTATTTTGCGTTAGAACGAAGACATAATAGGAGAATACCCATTTGTCCGCGTACTTGAACTTGACTCTATATTCGATCAGGCTGATGATGTACACTAATCCTAACCATAGATCGAGGAAAAAAGTGATTGCATTGCAGAATTTCGTGTGATGAAAAAGATATACCAATACGACGCCGTAATGTATACCGATAACGATGAACGAATAATGGGAATAAAATTCATAAAATAGAACCAGGGCGAGTAGACGCGCTAGGATGAAGAGAAACCACCATAAAAACGTTAAAAATGTACCCACGGGATCGTCCTCCTCTAAGCCTTTTGTTGAATATCGGCGTTCTGGAATTTTTAAATGATAGCTGCCATTGCCGCCACTGTTCGCGTTTTCACTTCGCGT
>SHCU01000008.1:1104565-1114571 GCA_004307685.1 Ceratina australensis
TTTTGGCGCTGACATATCTTTTCCTCAAAAGAGCAGAAGATTTAATATCGAACATTCGGTAGAAAAGAATAGGTTGTAGTACATACTTACATAGAAATAACATTCAAATACCGTTGGAACGTTACAGTTCGGCTACGTGTAACTCGATCGAACCGTTCTCCAAACGCGATTGAACATATCAATCATTTTCGGGTAAATATTTGATGAGCCAAAACTGTGATCATTACGTTTGTAGATTCCTGCTACGTGGATAACGTTTTGCATCGAGCGCGTGCGGTAGGTCGGAGACTTTTGGGTGATCACACGCATAAGTACATTATTATTTTTCGCACTTTTCACGTTTTTGAATTGCAACGACCGCTCACGATAAACCGATATTATGTATGTACATACAACAAGCTTTTGGGTCATGCGAATGCGCATCGTTCCCGTCGTCGACTAACGCTTCTACCTATAGTACAAAGGAGATCAACGATCATTCGGTTATTCCTAATATATATGTATGTATATGTATATATATATACATATATATTTATACGTATATATTTACATTTATGATAACACGCGTGTATACACTCGCATCCACGCGCACTGTGATCACCGAGTCCGAAAACCGTTTGTTTCCTCATGCTCGCTACCTCATTTATCGCGAGATGTACATATACCGAGTGTATAGCAGCGTAGTATATGCAGCGTACAAAATAGAACGAAGCGATGAAAGTATATTTGTTCAACTCGCTTTGCCTTGTACAACCGCGATTCTTTACGCGTTTCGTATTCGCTTACTTCGGATGATAACAAGAAAGCTTTAAGAACAATAATAACGACTCGTGTCTTTGGAAACATTGAAATCGTGACATTATTTACAGGTAACTTTTAAAACTTATCGGTAAGGTAACTCCATGGAGTTCGTTGGTAGTCCAGCAGAATTAAAGGTCGTCGAACGTTCGATGCGCATTGACTGAATGAGAGAGAAGAAAATTTTACTCGAGTATGTCACCAGAATATATGAATGCATCTCTTTTTTACGTGCTAAACCTTTATAATTAAAAAGAAACTGAACTTGATCATGCTACCGTTTATAAATGTATGTACATGCACAAGAATACTTTCGCCTTCCGACAACACGATTTAAACAATCGTCCTGTAAAAGTATCGCTGATGTTTGAGACAAAAAACCGTTCCGATGCAATGACAAACGTGTTATCTCGAAAACGAAAGAAATTTGTTCGCTCCGTGAAAAAGAAATCTCCTTCCCTCTCTCTCTCTATTCTTCCATCGAGCCGCGTCGAAACGAAGTAATATGTAAATGCGTTCGATCGCTGCTGGATCACAATGGCAAGAGATCGATCAAATTAGCTCGCGGTTGCGTCGACGACTCGGAAAAGAATTCTGTCAGTCTATCATATAATTCGGTTCTCAGCGCATGAACATCCCGTGTAATGGAACAATATAAGGACGAAGACGACGAGGACGAAGACGACGAGGACGATGGTGACGACGATGAAGAGGGCGATGACGAGGACGGCGACGATGAGGAGGAGGAGGACGAGGACGAAGACGAGGACGACGAAGATGATGACGATGTGTCCATGTTAACTAAATTTCCTAATACGTCTGAGCTAATTGGATTCTTGGTTTCTCCCAACGAGTTATGTTCTTTGAATAAGAGAGATGTTAACAACTGGAACTGCAACGAAAAATTGTGCATAACGCGCTTGTAAATAGTCGATTAATATAATCGACAACTTCTTTATAGCTTGATTATCATATATGCATCATACCTCTTTCGTTTGTTCAGGATCAGTATGATCAATGATTTCAGAAACTTTGGTCTGCAAATATTCCAGTGCCTCAACGCTATTGTTCAAAGCGAGTTCCTTGAACTTATGCTTCCTGATAAGTAGCTTGCACCTCTTTAAAATTTGCTCGTGAGACGGTCTGCATAGCTTTAATTGCCAAAAATCGTCAAGCCTCAAATTTGGAAGGCAGGATCTTCCAGGATTTCCTCCAAATAAGAAGTGAACCTGATAACATACACGGCACATGTTATATCGCGTAGTGATCATGCCCATATCGCAACTGAAGGAAGACATGAAGAAAAAATTTCGGAAAATTTTACAAGAATACAAACCTTTCGTATAGGATCGTAAACCAATTGATGCGCGTATCGTGGACACGGTTCGTAATCTTGCATTTTACTCCAATATTTCTCTCCGACGTTGTCGTTTCGATAAATGCAAGACCACTTGTTATTCTTAATGTTGTACACCCAGAATGAATTTTGAACGCTGTCGAATCTTTTACCTTTGTCTTTGCTCAAACCCTAAATAAATGACAATCAGAATAACGGCAACAATGAAATAGTGATCTCATTGCAATATTACTGTAAGGAGACTGAGACAGAGGAGATTCTAGTCTAGTATGGACTGAAAGCACTCAGAAGATACGCACCGACAAAACATATATCTCGCCTAGATCGGGATCGATCGTAGCGCGTTGCGTGAAACCAGCCGCAGGTATATGATTTGTATCCTTGACACCGAAGTCGTAGAATATATGCTCAATGTGATTTGTGTCAACTTCGTATGTGAAGAAATCGCTGAGATCTTCTTTGCCTCTCTGACCCGCAAAGATGTATAACTTCCGCAGTCCCTGTAAGAGAAAAGGAGAACCATCCGCGGGCCCGTAGTTTGTACAGTAGCGTAGCGTAAGGATAGTATAAGCACGATATACATACGTACTGGATGAAATAACATGGCGTGACCGGCTCTAGATCTAATGATCGGTGCACCAATGGGGCAAGCTCTTGCGACGTCGCATGCGAGTCTGTTCCATGTGCCGGTTGGTACGTGATAAGAATAGAGGCCGGAAAAAATTAGCTCTGTCGAATTTGATACGATGCCGTGCTCTTCGGAACTACAAAGGTACGGGTTCGGAGTGTTCAATGTTAGAAGTGCGAAATTTGAAATCGGGCGGCTCAGTTACTTACTTCGTTGGAGACACAAGAACTCGACCACCGAAAACATATATGGTCCGTTTCTCGACATCCATAGACATCTGATGATCAAATATAAGCTGCGGTCCTCCTACTGCGCCGGTGTCTTCTGATATTTGCGTCCAGGTGTTCGATTCGATATCGTATACGAAGAAATCGCTTTTTAAGTTTTCCACCGTTCTATATTCCGCGTCCAAATACTTGCCGAGAGTAAACAATTGTCTGCGTTCTGGATCGAGGCACATTTTGTGACAAGATCTCGCACTTGGACCGCCCTACGATTTACCGCCCTTGCATTCGAATCTATGAACGAACGGATGGACGGACGGACGGACGGAAAGACAAACGACCGTTTCTTTTCTCGTTAACTTACCACTGCTTCTGCATCTTTGCATATGAGAGACCACTTGTTGGAAGCTATGTTATACACCCATAAATCCGAAAGATCCTGATTGCCATCCCATCCGCCGAAAAGGTAAAGGAGCTCCGCGGATGGATCAAGTACCATTTGATGACCGCCTCTCATCCCTGGTTTCGAATCATTAAACGACAATTTTGTCCAAACTGCTCTGTAAGTCTGAGCGTTAATATAGTCGTTCAAAAGTCCCACTGCAACGTAAATTGTTGATCATTTTGTACGATTCGCGCTGGGGCATCGTTGTGTGCATTAACCAATTTATCGATGATACAGATTGAAATAACAAAGACGACTTACTGTTTATAGCGTTACTTATGAAGCACTCGGCCTGCAAATGATCACCTTTTGTAACTAACAGATCATATAGACCAGAGAATCTGGGATCCTCGAGCGGTACACCCGTGACTCTTTGGAGCGTCTCTACAATTTCTGGTTGTTCGAGTTTTCGAAAATGCTTCATGCAAAGTCTGATTACTTCCTTCTGACGATACTAGAATGAAGTGAAGTGATATGGGTTTTACAGATTTGTGTGTAAATGTACATATGTTTCGCGATTGAATAATCGCGTAAATCGTTGGTGAAAATACTTTTCTGTATATTTACCGCATTGAGCCATTCAATACTAGGCTTTACGATTTTAGCATCGTCGGTGCCTGTCAACCGTACGTGCCAAATGGAAAAATTAAAACTAGGGCCCCAAGATTGTAAGGGAACTATCTTTATGTATCTAACTGGAAAGTAATTTTCCTCGTTTCCTATTACGTGCTTTAAATCAAAAGTTTCCGGTATCGAATCGTTTCTTAATCCACTAAAAGCATAATTACTCATAATATATATATCCATCAAAGCATTGAATATATGTTTGTGGTCTGCTTTCTACATATGTAGGCATCCTGTTACTGATCTATCACTTACTTTTCCAAAAGTTCCATTGTGTTTTNNNNTATATATATCCATCAAAGCATTGAATATATGCTTGTGGTCTGCTTTCTACATATATAGGCATCCTGTTACTGATCTATCACTTACTTTTCCAAAAGTTCCATTGTGTTTTCAGCTTCCAAACCACCATATACCTTGAACTTCTTTATGTTACAGACATGCGTTTTCTCATATTTACCAAACGTAATAGCTTTTACAATTGATGGAAATCGCAATTTCAATATAAGAAACTGAAAAATAAAGAACACATATCCTTATTACAAGCATAATATCAACACGCGAACCGACGTTTCTTCGCCGCAACACGATTTTATTATAGAGACGTCAAATCTGACAAGAATCAACTAAAGATTCGTTTGAAGGCAAAGATATCAAGGAAATTGGTTGATTTGGTGATCAATTTGTTCGTGGGTTGTTACTTTCAATTTGTAAAGTAAAAAATTTTTTAATTTTAACGATGTTCACCTGTGGATAGGTATCGGTATCGGAAGACCAGCGGGATGTCAAATCCGATGGTTTATCTACGAGGATATTTCTGAAACAGGAAAAAGCGAGCGTTCATTAAATGACTGGAAACGAAAAATCCGGCGAAATTCGTATGATAAGCAATATATTGTGGCCCATTTCGGGTTTCGTGCTCCCTAACCGTGTGCTTAATACAGGTTAAGAGAACGGTTAACTGCCGTGCGACGATGATTTTCCATTGTATAATTACAATGTGTCGACTTGCAAAACGAACACGATTTATCTGATGGCAATATACTTACTCTGGCACATACGACGAAGAGAAGCTGGAGCATTTGTAAATTTTGTACTCCAATACTTTTTGAAAGTTCCTACTCTCGTTGGACGCCATGTTACACAAATGACATAAGCCTTAACACTAAATAAATGTGTGTGCCATTTTTTTAAACTGGGCACTATATCATAAGGACGAGTGAGTGGGTGGGCGCTACGTGAAAACGAAATCATACCCAACCCTGTAAGTAATGTCTAATACGACTCGTGATTCCCGATACTCGTCATGTCGCAGTTTCAATTGCCAATTTCTACTTTATAGCAGCAGCTTTGTTATACGCGGCACTTAAAATCGACGTCCACTTGCGCATATATGTACGTATGTATGTATGTACATATATATACGCATGCACATATTTATATCATAGAATCTCGCATCGTGTATTTAAATTTAAATGTATACATGCGTAATAGTACATACATCAAATATATCGCGCCCGCGTTCAGGTTCAATCATCAATCGGCAATTCATTAAAAATAAAACTAATCGTTTCGTATGTAAATTTCGAAACTCTTTCGAAATTTTCGACTATGGGGTAGAATCGAATGAGGTGGAATAAATGCAATGTATTTTTGCAAATAACTCGTTCGCAAGTACTTATTGTAATCTTGTCCGCTTATGTATGTATGTATACGTACTTTTGATCAATTCACGCTCCCGGCACTCTATCATACTCGACGTACTACATCGAGTAATTTCACGCTAGAACTGCTACATAGACGCTGGGTCGAGTTCACGTTCACGCATCAAGTTTGTTCTAGTACGCGTTTAATATTATGCTTACAATTTGTATGTACAATGATGTATCATCGTTTTAACTGAAAATACATTTGTCACTTGGAACCTTCGAGAAAAGAAAAGAAGAGAAAAAAGAACATGACTGAGTTTAACTCAGTTCGAAACCCGCATCAGCTTGTATCGCATATAAAAGTTTTTCACGTAGAATTTTCTCATCCGGAAATTCTGGAAGTTTCAACAGATTCATACAGGTATTGGAAGTCGGCAACCGATCGACGCTACCGGCATGGTGAATGCAGAAGGGTGGATCGAGTTCCTAAAAACAAAAAAAGAAATAGGTAAACGCTGTATTGATGATATCTTGTAAAGGCAAAGACGACGACAAAAACGACGACAGCGACGACGACGATGACAACGACGACGACGACGACGACGAGGACGACGACGACGATAATGATGAAAAGGAAACACGTGACTCGCGTTCATACCTTGAATCCGAGTAAAGGCGGTCGACTGCAGCTCGTAACGAACTTGAGCAACTGTCCTTTCTGCTGATCGTTGAACTCGTCGACGACCTTCCAGAAGGCGACGATCGTCGGATGATTGGAAGTGTATCCTCCCGTGTAATTAGTATGAGTTTTCAAGTCGTTGACATCAACCGGTACCTGCGCGCCTGATATCAGAACCTGGAGCTCCTTGTTGTTGAACATTTGGAGCCAATCCAATGGAATTACGTTATCAATGCCCTGCTTGAACGCGTAGCATTGAGCGCGTATCTGCTTGTTCAGTTTGTAATCGGCCATCAGGTGAATGTACTCGATGCGATTATGATTGGTAACAGGGATATTGGCACCACCCGGTTTCAGTTCGTCGATTCGCCTTTTGCCCAACTCGTCTGATAGTACGGTGAAGTCCAAACCGAGCTCGGTCACATCGCCTTTGTAGCTTTTGAGATACAAAAGATTTCTATACATGATCGGATCTAAAGAAGCCAAGTGATGAACGTCGACGTCCGACTGACGACCAACGATTTTCGATAGAAAAAATTCAGCGAGCGGAAGCTCAACTAGCAGATTCTCGTACAAAGCTTTCCCGAGTATTCTACCGATAAAATAATAATGCTTCGGGAAATCATCGACCAATAATTGTATCGTAGGATTCGGATAGAGCATGTTATCCTTGGTGAGCCTGAAAAAGCCTCTGTTAGGATCGACGCTCGTTTTTAACAATTCCGATAAAAATTCTCTAAACAGACCACCACCGTCGACGCCGGCTTCTTCCAAACCAGCAGTGTTAAAAAGTTGCACGCGCATTTTTAATCGGAGCTCCGGCTCGTTTTCCGGCGATAATTTCTCGAACGCGTCCTCATACAGATAGTTTCTTCTTACCGATATATGTATCGATGGTCGTTGCATAAAGTGAGTTTGTTCACCTTGTTGCTCCGTTTTGTCGCGATGGATGAGAGACTGAAACACGACTACTCGGTTATTGAACGGGACGACGAAAGGTATCTCGCGGATCAGCGTCAGTGTCTGAATTTTTCTGGCGGAAAGCGGTGGCTCATCCTCCATTGCGTTCGTCGTCCCTCTGCGAGTGAGATACGTTATCGAGGGTCGGGTCTCCGACCGGGCGTCAATCGTCACAATCGATCCTTCTTCCCATCCGACCTCAGATCGTAATAGTACTTGGAACAGTTGTTGCTGCAGCTGGTGGTATCCGCTCCTTGGTCTACGTCTGTGAAGAGTGAAATCTTGACGTTTGTCGAACGGTATAACAATATTCGACGCTATCCAGTGGCCTTCTGGGCAGAACTGTCGTCTCAAGTCTCGCGTGTACAGTTGGCGCAACAGGGCTACTGTTACTTTAAACAAATGAGTCCAGATACGCGTATCCTGTTGATTCTGCGTAGCGGTGACGGTAGTATACGAAGGACCAGGAACGGCACTTTTATAATCATTCCGTACCATCGGTCTACTCTCAGGGTATGCAAGCTCAACCAAACCTAAACAAACTCCTTTCAAATGACCCGAGAACGAAACCAATTCCGAGGTGGTAAATGGCATTGCTGCTGTTGTTTCTGCTAGTGCTTGTCGCTGTTCACTATCATCGTCTTCGACGAGCGATGATCGTTCGTGGCTTTCTTCAATAAAAAATTCTGAATCGTGCAATGTCGCGATCAAGAGACTGAACAGTGAACAAAACACTGCCAGTAACGGGACCATCAGTCGGGCATGTTCCGCAGAGAGACCGATCCCCCGAGATACGATTTGCAATAAGGGCGTTGTTTCGCCAAACAACGAGATTTGTCGAGCCGACAATAGCGCGTTCCATACTTTCCTCAAAAATCCTGGTTTGAATGCGAGCATGTACAGCAGTTTGTATTTATGAACAGCCGATTTGTCAGTAATCAATAAATGATGGCAGAGTTGGCACAGTGGTTGCAGTACAGCTGGATCTTTAGTTCGATCTACTGCTGATAATATCCCTTGAACATGTCGTTCATCATTTAGCATTTCTATACATTCATGTAAAATATCAGCTTGATCTCGATCGATCGTCTTCACATTCGACTCCGAATCCGAATCGTCCGAATCTTCTATACTGTTCCGGCTACTGTTGCCACCGCCGCCATCGATTACCGTCAAGGGTATAATCGTTGAACTCATCGATTCAAGCACTTTTAAATAGTTGAGAACAACGCTTTTCGGTTTACACGTCGCTGGAACGATAAAAAGAAAACTGAATGTTGATCGAGCCGATCATTCGAATTCGACTTAATGAATCACGATTAAACTGTCGTCCGGTAAATATACTTACCAAACTGATGTGATGCCAAGGATAAAATCGAATAAAATAAACTTATTGTTGGCTCTATTTCCATCCTATTAATGCATAAATTTAATCGAATGTACGGAAATTCTGCAAACTCAGCCAATGATGGAATGATGAACATCTTGATTGGATCGGATATTCTTGGAGATAGTATACTCCTGCATAGTTCTCGTAAAACGAGCATAGAGAAAGTATCCTCGTCATCTCGTTGTAAGAAACTAATTAATTCCAGTGGTCGCTTGACCATATCTGATAGACATTTGGCCATTGGCGTCGGTGCAACTGACGTAGGTTCCAACAAAGGTGGAATTTTATCATCTATCAGTTTTCTCAATCGATCAAAATATTTATGTTTTATTAAATAGGTAAACACATTCTCCAAGTATCTGTAACTATGTTCTTCAGGTAAAACTTGTTCTGTTTCCTCTCGATTGGTATATGTCTCTAATGTTCTTAGTGGTATAGCCAATGAATATGTCCTGTACGTCAGAGCTTCCGAACAATGTTGCATGCACATACGAAGAATCCATCTGTGGACCCATTCTTTAACTTATTATAGTTTGAGATAAGTTACCTGCTTTCGTTTTATGAATCAGTCACTTACCTCAATCTCCAAAGCCATTCTGGGCAGCTTACACATCTACACTTAATTTCTTGCTGATACTTCAAAAAATGTTGAAGCATCCACACCAGTCTGCTAGCATCCAAACGAGGATCATAGAAGAAGAATAATTTCTGAAAATATACTGTTAACTCATCCAATATTAAATTTTTATGACTGTTCAGTTTCTGTTCTGCGTCATATTCTTCTCTTTTAGCCAATTGCGTACGTTTCCTTGTTACATAGCCACGTATAAGTGCCTGAATTTTCAACACAGCTGTGTATCTTTTTCGTTGTTGCTCTCTCTTCAGACGTTGCAATTGAGCATGTTGTAACAGAACTGACTTCTCATATCTTCTACTGGCCCCTGCCAAATTTTGTTGAGGTTTGCGTCTGTAATCTCCTTCAAAAGTATACATGGTGTTCTACTCCTAGCTTCATTCAATGCTGGTACAACATCCTGGTTTCTTCTTTTGAACAACGAAAGAAAGAGAAATGAATATCAAATTTTGTCGCCTGAAGATTTCAATTAACTTTTCTATACTTACGGTTACTGTCGGCGGGAAACTTGACGTTTCTGCTTCTAGCGATCCAAATGACTTATTTTCTTAATATTTCTCAAATTTTTTTAAGAGAATATCGTCTTTCGATCGTAGAAAGAAAATTCAATGATCCACG
>SHCU01000008.1:1129425-1147028 GCA_004307685.1 Ceratina australensis
AATATTGTTCCGCTAGGGAACTCACACATAAGCAGTAGTGGGTTCAGAATAATTGTCCGAATCTGTACATACACATCGAATGGGAAAAAGATTTGAATCTCGCACTTGAATTTAGTTTTGAGAAACAATTACAAATCATCGTCAAGCGATCGTAGTTGGCTAAGCGATTCGTCGGCGATGGTTGGTCGTCGTTACATTTTTCGTTGATAATTTTCTTGCGACGCCCGATGTTGAGGTCCATTCAAGAGACCATACCAGGTTTTTTCAATAGCCCCGATTCTCTGTTCTGGAGAGGGTTGAGTAAGAAAATGCATAAGTATAAAACGAACGGCAGCTTGGTGCGCGAACCTAAATAATCTCCCTTTACAAAAACGACGTATGACTCATTATTAACGTAATAGAGCAACAAGCATAAACGGGTTGTACGCATACAAGAAGCGCGTTGTCCTTTTTGTACAATCTCGATGAAACTTAATATTGATTCGCGTTTTGTCTCTGGTTGCGCGCAGGATGGATTCCGGTACGAGTATTGGTATGTGTTATGATGTTCACGGCCTGCTGGACAAACTACATGTGCAGGCTACAAATGCCGATTTTGGCCGTGCCTATGATAAAAGCATTGCCTGGGAATCGGACGGGGGGCGCGTGCCAGGAGGAGTCTAGATTCCGTCGCGCGATCTTCTGGCTGGACCCAGGCGCTTATTTGGAAGAGCAGATACTGTCGAAGAGAATAGCTGAAGCCGAAGCAGAGCAGGACAAGGAGTTTCTATTATTCGAGAATTCAAATATTCGCGTCCGTAGGCAAAGCAGCGACGGCGAACAGGAGGTTCGCCCCCCGGATAGCCCGATTGAATTGTTCAATGGAAAACCGTTCGATTGGAGACCGGAAATTCGAGGCCAATTGATCGCCGCGTACAGTTACGGAAACGTTCCTGGCAACCTGATAGGTGGTATGATGGCCATCAAGTTTGGTCCGAAGAGTGCGGTTCTCTGGACATCGATAGTAGCCGCTCTGGTGTCGCTGATCAGCCCGATCCTCGCGCAGTTACACTGGGGTGTTCTCTTAATCTCGAGAATAATCATCGGTTTGACCGGTGGTATAACTTTCCCGGCTTGTCACTCATTGGTGGCACAATGGGCTCCACCGGACGAAAGAGCCCGTTTTATTTGGTCGCTGCTTGGCGGTACGTTCGGCACCATTTTAACTTATCCTATGGTTGCCGCCATCGCGGAAGATCTAAACTGGGAATGTGGATGGTACATTCCGTCATTGCTAATGTTCATCTGGATCTTCTTCTGGACCGTACTCACATACGATACTCCGGTCGAACATCCCGGTATCTCCGACGAAGAGAAAGAGTACATAATGGCGTGAGTTTAGACGCAACGTGTTGCGACCTTCCATTCGATACTTCTTTATTTGATTTGTATGAACTTGGTAGTCACACCGGCGGTCCTACGTTCGCAGGGCGCACGCCGATACGGTCAGACGCGAGAAACCCGCGTTGAAGGACACGCCAGTCAAGGCTATATTTACATCTATTCCGTTCATAAGTTTGGTCATGTGCCACTTCGGCAATCTGTTCCTTCTATTCTTCTACCAAAATTCGATGATGCTCTACCTAACGAAAGCTCTGGGATTCGAATTGACGAAAGGCGGGATGGCCGCTGGCTTACCTTGGGCCAGCAGGATGCTTTTCGGATTCTTCTTCAGCTGGGCCGGTGATACGATCAAGAGGAAAGAAATAGTTTCTCTAACAATTCTCCGCAAGGGCGCTACGGTGTTTTGTAAGCAACGCGACGATATTGAAACCACCTATTAGGAAAGAGGGGGCGAGGAGAAGAGTACTCATTTTTCGTATTTTGCAGCTCATCTCTTGCCCGGCGCTTTTCTCATCCTAGTTGGTTACGTCGGATGCAGATTCATTCTCGCGAATGTATTCCTGGTCCTCGCTCTAGGATTCAACGGAGCAGCGAGCATCGCCAATTTGTCGAATAATCAAGATTTATCACCGAATTTTGCCGGATTCCTTTATGGAATCATGAACACGGTCGGTTGCACGTCCGGTATGATCATTTCCCCGCTGGTCGAAGAAATAGCCGGCAAATACGGAGTGAGTACTTTCTTGTTTTATAAATTTCCTTGTTTTGCATGCATGCCAGAATGTGAGAGATACAATATCGATACGGTATCTATCTCTCTCTTCGTGTCGGTCTCTTTGTTTCGATCGCCAATCAGCAGTGGTTCTCACGCACTCTTGGCACATTCGAAAACTCGGTCCTGCCTCGTACTGTGCTGCGTGAAGCCATAGTACGGGCAGTACTGGGAAATCGCGTGTGCTATGCATCCGAGACGAAACGCTTTTCACACACAATTCGCTAAAGTAATTTCACCGCTGATAACTGGTTACACATTTTCATCACTATGCTTCTTCCACGGCAACTGACATCCGCTTTTTCGTCACTTATCGCTAGCTTATCGTCGCTTATCGCCTTTCGCACGTTCGCACGAATAGAACGTAACCGAGGCGGGGGAGGCACCCACAGCTAATTCAACGCAGGCATTCATTTGGATTACGATCTTGGCGGTGTTAATTCGTAGGTACTACTCGTCTCTATATCATCGAATTCGGATTTATAGTACGATTAGTACCTATAAGTCACGCCGTCAACCGATTCACCCGCAACGCAACCTAACACTCATCGCTTCATCGCCTGGTCTTCGTCATCATCACGTTAAAAGCAACAACAGTCGTATTGCGCATGGTCTATTGTTGTTTCCGCGGCGACATAATATTTGAAATGACACTTCTATCTTTCTTCCAGAATCCGATTGACAGATGGCAAATACTGTTTTGGATCGGTGCGGCCGTCTGCATAGCTTGCATGATCATCTTTCTACTTGGCGGAAGTGGAAATATTCAGAGTTGGAACGAGATCCGACCGGGAAGGGACGCGGAACGCGGAAGGAATTAATGGTTTCTTTTTATAAAAAAGACAAAAAAAATTTGACATTTTTTTTAAACTGTTAAAACGTTATTGAGACTTGATGCGTGATTGAAACGTTATTGAAACAAAGATGTTTGAACGACAAATTACGAGTAGCGTATCGGACTACGATCGTACTTTACCGCGATTAATTAACGGTGTATCTATGTATATGTAGCGAGCTAAAAGAAATCGAGTGAAACATCGTAGGACGAATAATTGTGTAAATAGTTTACGAGTTCAGACGTTTTAGTCGATAAAATTATAGTAGAAGCAGTAATAAGATGTTCTTAATGCCTCGAATGATATCGTACTTGAAAGAATCGAAAGAAATTTTATACTTTATAAGCTTGTTTAGAACGCGCGTTGGAACAATCGTGATAATTTGTTTCGTTTTATTAAATAAATTGATTCGAGAGAAAGTTATTGTTTGTAAATTAACCTTCTTCCAGCATCCCATAAAATCACAAAGAATTTTGTTCAAAAGATGGTACTCATAAAAGATGGATTCATTCAATCGACTTGACTTGTTTTATGTAACCGGATTGGGATCGTATTACATAGCGCGTAGCTTCGAATAAAAATTACAACGTAAGATATTACGCCGCGAGTCAGAAGACCATCGACGTTTGAAAATGAAAAACAAATATTACTGAACGTATCATTCGTGGATACGAAGGAAACGAAATCAGTTGATTTCGATCAGTAGCAGTTTCATTAATTTACGATTCAGTAGGATTTAAAATTCAGATATTTTATTCGAAACAATTATAATTTTATCTTAATTTCACTTACTCTCTGCTCCGACACGTCGTATTGCCTCGCGACATAGACATTTCAATTAATGATCCTTGTCTCTCCGGTAAAATAAACTGGACTCTGCTCCAACATATGCATGTGGATACTTGGGTATACGATGATGCAGAGGAAACATGGAAACGAACGGCTCTTTATAAAAACCTCTTCTTTCAACGATAAAGCAATAACCTCTGCGCACATTTCATTCCGACCAAACTAGCGTATTCTTTGATTTCGTCTTCCTCTTCTGTCGTGATAGTCGCCCGATAATCGTCCGTCTTATAAATTTCGTATGGCATCGCTACTTGTCGATACAGTACCAGAACCTCGATAGAAAAAGAAGATATGTTAATTTGTAAAGAATTAAAAGAGCGAGCCGGTGTCACAGTATAACTCCTTACCTTGCGAACATCGACCACGCCGTCTTCGTCGATAGCGTCGATGTCGTCGTTCAATCTGCTGTACTTTTGCTTATCCAGTTTCAAGAGAGACGGTTCTATATCGAACCAAGCGTAAGTTTCGGGGCACAATAAGTACGAAGGTCTCATTCGCGCTTTATATCGCATTTTTGGACATGTGTGTATATAAAATCCCATATAGTAATACTTCAAATCTTTCGCTAGTTTGTTCAACTGTCTCGTCAAGTAAACCTCTCGAAGAGAACTGCGATAAAAACGTAAAATGATTTTTTAATAACTTCTCATTCGCTATTGAAATTAGAGTGTCCATCGTTCGTCACCTGAACGTTCCGAGGGAAAGATGAGAATAGGCCGGATCGTAAAAGAAATAAACGCTCGAGATACAAGATGGTAAAATGTCGATCACGCCAACAGCGATCAATTCATCGTCCAACCAATATTGCTCGTGAAAAGAGCCGTACCCGTGCGGTGGCCCGTCGTCCGGTGTCCACGGCTTTGAAATGACAAACAACAATTATATTACTACTCGTACGACCTTCTTCATTTTAAGACAAATGAAACTTTCGAGATAGAGAAGCACGCGTGACCGTGAATTTTGAAGAAGAAACTATAAATGCTAAACGATTGCAACAAAGTATCATACGTCATACATAAACGTTTGTTGACATAGAGCGTATTAGATAAAACATACATACACAGACATTCGCAGTTATTTGAAATTTCTCTTTCGCTCTCTCTCTCTCTCTCTTTCTCTCAGTCCTCTTCTACCTTTCTCTCTGATAGAAGTACGAAGAGGAAAATACAAACAGGCAGAGGAACAGGAAAAGGAACAGAGTACCGAGTAAAACATAGGGGAAAGAGACCAACAAATGCAAAGTGTACCTGTAAAGAGCTTTTTACGAGGAAGTTGAAGAATGATTCTTCGTCCGCTTCCTCCTCCGTTTCGCAATGAATAGTCATTTGATACTTTTTAAAGAGGTCCGCGCTTAATTTCAACGTTTTAATAAATTCGTCGGACATTGTTCGTACCAATTTCATCTGACAAATTGAAATGTAGAAATATAAATATTACGACGAACTAACAAATACGCGAGGCGCGCAATGAAGAACTGGTCCGCTTTGCTCCAATTAAATACGCATACGGTATTATACGCGCACGGTCCCATCCATTTTTTAAGACGCAAAATGTAACGAAGACAATGACGATGATAATTATGTACGATATCGTGTATGTCGTATACGAAAACGTATGTACGACGAACGATAAAATGAATATCATTGTACGATACTCTTGATGGAAAATCATTCGCGAATTGTACGATTACCTGTAAAGGCGATTTCACGAGAAATCTTGTATATTGCCTCTCCGTAACCTTTTCTGCTACGACTCCGTGTACCGTCGTTTGATACTTTTTATACAGTTCGTAAGATTGTTTCAGGTATCTGGAACTCATAGGCGGCCAAGTTCCAACTAGTTTCAGCTATTAAAAGTCAGACACAAGTGCTTAATTATTTGAGAGAACGAACACGCCGACTCGAATCGAGCCGAATCAGAAGATGTTTTTGTCGGTCTGATAATTTCAAATTTCATTTCTACCTAATCATTAAATTGGAGAAAAGGGGACCAACTATTCTACTTAAGTATTGTTCGCATGCAACGAACATCACGCATACTACTACCTTTAATCTGCTATTTCCCTCGTACACCTGATCAAATAATTCCTCGAAAGTTTTAGCACGATTCTCCTGTTTATACTCATCAAAGATTGCATTGATCTCTTCCTCAGATTTTCCCTGTGCTAATAATTTATTCCGCTTCCGTTGCTTACGCAATAGCTTCGCTTTCATGCATGGCCGAGCAGGATTCATTTCTACTGATCGCAAACTCTGTGGTGTACCATTTGAATTAACGTTGTTTCGACCAGATGCGACTACAGGTACTGGTATCTCGGAACCTGTGTTTCGGTTTGTTTCCAAATTACTCTTCTCACTTTCATTCGTCGATTGGGCAGGGTGTAATCTTGCATTAATCTCATCGTCAACGATTAATTTTACATCTATATCCGAAATATTTTCTTCACTTTTCGATCGTCCGCGATTCTTACTGGCATTGGTCAATATCTCTCCGATATCATCTGCGAAATAAAACAAGAAGTAGTTGATTAACAAAAAGTTAACAACTTTTTTTCAATGAATTGAACCTTGCCTGAACGTAGGTTTTACCTATATTCTCTCCACGATCTTCTTCGAATGTATCCATTAAATCACTCTTATGCAACTCATTCCGTAAAAACTTGCCCATTCTTTTCAGTATCTTCCTTTGTGATTTTGAGATTTTAAAATTTAATGCCTTACATCTATGAAAAGTAATTAATTAATTATGTGAATCACAGGTTAAAAAAATTAACTACTGCACATCTCTGTCATCATAGAGCATATAGAAAGGTAGAATCGCATTTAAATTTTATCGACTTACTTTATAGTGTACATTGGGCAACACGTACGATCCATCGTCGATTTGTAACAATAAGAACCAGATCTTCTCCATCCTCTATCAATCAGTACCTGGTAATCTTGGACAGTCAGCGTGTGGGTTCCCATACCTACAATAAATGGCACTTTCATGTCAACTACTTGTGTGATTTCATATCATGAAGCTTATATGAGCTTGAACACGTATACAGCGTCTACACCTCCTACATTCTACTATGGTATAAATAGAAACAAGACATTATGCATTATCAATAAAATAGAAAAAAAGGGAGAGCGAAGAAGAGATGAATGAATATGAATCGAACGATTTGATGAATTTGGTACTTTATGATTTGATACTTACCATGACTGAAATTCGTATCCGGGCTCTTGCAATAACCGCATTTGTACTTAANAGATGAATGAATATGAATCGAACGATTTGATGAATTTGGTACTTTATGATTTGATACTTTACCATGACTGAAATTCGTATCCGGGCTCTTGCAATAACCGCATTTGTACTTAACTTGTTCGCCGTAGTATTCGACGATGCTGTATAACTGTCTCGCCATTTTATTAAGATTTTCGATATTCGCTGGCGATGATTATCGCGTACCTACGCGCTCCTAAACGTATTTATATGCATCTAACAATCTACCTGCTTTTACAGTTGTCCGTTACTGGTTATTCGAGTACGTAAGCGCGTAAGCATATCCAAATACACTCACATGGGTACACTGCACGAAAAAGTGACGGCGACCGCTGGTGACAGCGTTATCGCTTATATTTACAGATTCGATTCCATGTTCCATGCGCCACACATCCTATATCACAACCGACTTTAGACCTAGCCATGCTGAGAAAAAATGGCAACACCGAGCGAGTCTGATGCTACTTAACCGCCCTCTATCAGACTTTCGACCTCCCGCCTATTCTTCAAATATTTTGTCACACATGTAGCCCATTTTTACTCAGAAAGGAATAATATTATTTAAATGTTTCTATGAGATGCATAGATTATTCTATAGCCCTGGCTATTTGGATTGTCTCGTACAATCTGGTAATGTTTCATGTGTAATGAGTCATAAGCACCAAACTCTTCTGAGACTCTTTAACAAATTTTATAAGACATTTATGAACACAGGAGACATTTGTATCATTTCTGTTCATCATAATTATCAAGTATATACACTTCTTATACGTAATTGCCGAGGAATATTACGCATTAACATAATTATATATTTAAAAAAATGATAATTATACTACAGAGTACAAATCTATAATTTCCGAAAATCAGACTCGCAAATCCGCTATTGCTGCGTTACCAAGGCTCTTAGCATGGCTAGGTCTAGAGTCGGCTGTGATAGTGGAGATATACGAAAGCAGAAATGAAGAGGGAGATTGCTCATGAGCCCGTTTCGAGTGGCCCCACTTTTTTTCGCCGTTTGCTACTGCCTCCTAGTGGTCAAGAGTACGCTTTCAGTAAGGAAAGGAGTGGGGCATACACTTTTTTGAATCTGAAATATTGCGCGTATATGATTGCTCGTGCCCCCTTTAGGCAGACTTTAGAACATGTGTCACTCCAAGCGGCTGATTTTGTTAACATTAAGTAATTGGCTGAACTTCGGCTGGCAGAGAGAGAAGACGGAAGAGCAGTCCGTCGCTCTCACTCCTGAAATGTTAAAATTCAAGTGCGGCCGCATGACGCGACTGCTCGAAATCTCGATTTCCATTCTTCTACGGGTTATAAGTAATTGTTAATAAAAAGAAAATGAAAATTTTTCATCGCGGAAAAACACGTTTTATGACCTTCTGATTACATGAATTTATACGAGAAAATGCATTTTTTTTCAATCTTAATTAAATCCACGAGTGTGGTGGGGGGGTTTGCTTTTCTTTCGCTTCTCATCCTATCATTGATTATTTATCAATATACATTAATTAATATAACTAATTGAATTATTTATTAATATTAATTAATTAATATAAATAATTGAATATTTAATGCAGATCCAAGCAGGGATCTGCAAGAAAAACCAGATTGATTTTATTTGATTTTCATACCAATTCTTCGTAAGTCAAAAATGAAGAGTAAATACCGCAATGAGAACTAAACAGTTAGTTAAAAAGGATACAGCAGTAATGAATGCTGAATTGTTTTTGAAACTCTCATATGTCTTCATAATCTGAAACAGAGAAATAAAAAGATTAGTAGGGTAATTAATTATATAATAGCTTTCGCAGCTAATTTGCTCATGTGTTATTCGCAGTACAATTAATAATTGTATTATAATATTGATTATAATATGATTAGGAATTATACTTTGTGTAACACAGATTGCCCAGGTCTCACCACGAGGAGGTTGCTGCGTCCAGAGACCCGCCCTAACCGCGGTCCCATCCACCCTCCATTATGTAATACAAACATTTATTAAGGGAAATCTCCTTTTACCATTCTCAGTTGACAAAAGGAGATTTCGAAGAGAATTAACGCGACTCTAAATCAACTCTTTAGCAATATTCTCATATCGTCGAAAGAGTGACAAACTAAAATATAGCTGAAACAAAAAGATTGTTGTTAGACCTGTAATGTAAATTAGAAAATTAAATACACAGCTGAAAGAAATGATTTATTAAGCCTGTAAAAAATGATTTATTAAACCTATGATAGATAAATAATATATGACCTTACAAACATATTGTATTTGTGCTTGATGGTGAATACATATTATATACGTATCAGTATACTGTTCTTTTGACACATACACTTGTCGACATTATGCATAAAGGTACCTTTTTTATTTGTGTTCGAACACATAAAAACCCAGGTTTATATTTTATCATATATATATGTATACATATATATATATATATATATTATATATTTTGCTTATGAATTGGCCATTTTTAAGTATTTTCATGTATACATGAGGGGGAATTTTCACATGCATGTGATTTTCCTACCTACGCTTAAGAGCTAAGGGGGCAAGGGGGAAATGATAAATAGGTGATAGTGGAAATGAAATAGCTGATTGTAGAACCTGCAACAGAGAAAATACACAGCACAAGGTAAACATACGAGAGCACACAAAAAATTACATTTAAATATAATGCATTACGATACATAAATACATTTAATAATAATATGACACGAAATAAAATGTGACATAGCTAAAATACAGAACATAACGTGTGAAAGTACACAGCAAAAATTATTCAGATAAATAATTGAAGAGTGTGTAAACACTCTTTTTACTACCTGCAAGAGCAAGAAAACACATACCAATAATAAGATGAAGGTTTGAAAAACAAATACAGTACACATTAAACAAAGTAAACAATAACCATTAAAAGTTTGGAGTAAATAATTGAAGAAAAAAATGGTCCAACTACTTGGATACCTGTAACAGAAAATAAAAGCATAAATTACACAAAAAGTAGAAATAAAGAAACGGCCCCAATATGTATAACAAATCGATCCTGGCCAGAAACAGCGTCAGAATTGATGTCCAGTAACGAGTGGCGATCCACGAAGATACGCTGACATTGTTGCATCTGTAATGGTGCATCCTGAAGGAAGTCTGTCTTCTGTGAGAAGACCGGCTGATCCTTATGTTCTGCTTGAGTCCTATAACAGAAAATTAATACATGTATAAGTAAATAGTACAAAATAAAGATATAAAAAAACAGTTACAATATGTAATAATTCATACCTGCATATCCATCCTATCCTGACTAGAGGCAGCAGTAGAGTAGATGTCCAACGACGAACAGCGATTCACGAAGGCACGATGGGCATCGTTGTATCCACAGCAGCAGCGTGTGCTGGAAGCTCCGTGGAAATCCAGTCTGATCCTGATGTCCTTTTTGGATTCTGTAACAGAAAACAGACACACGAGAAAACCTGTTGCATAAATCTAAATTTGGCGATTCTACTTCAAACGCGGGGAGGCATTACGTGCAATGAAATTTAATTAGATATAAAAAGCTAAGCCTCTTTCTATATTTCGCAACACTAAATCAACCGCGATTAGTATTTTATCGAAACTCTATTTACAAACCGGTGCACCAATGCGCAACTCTAAATTCCAATCATGATTTGCAAACGATTCAAATCATGAATTTATTCGCAACACTAATGATACCCGATGATAAATCGCAACTCTAACACAAACCGATGCGAATGATTCGCGACACTACTTAAAAACGCGGTCTAAATTTATTCGCAACACTAATTAAAACGCAACACTAATACAACCCGTTATGAATTATACGCAGCGCTAATAACATCGCGACTCGAACCCGCGCCCGGGTGAGTCGTACTTGTAGATTATCTATCAAGCAACAACTCTGGAGGTTTGACTCTAAATCCGACTTTACGCAGCAAAGCAACCGCGATAGAACATAAAGCGCAACGCTAAAAGGAACATAAAAAAATTTAAAAAAATTAACAGATGCAAACAAAAATCTACAACACA
This sequence comes from Ceratina australensis, assembly GCA_004307685.1. NCBI lineage: Eukaryota > Metazoa > Arthropoda > Insecta > Hymenoptera > Apidae > Ceratina > Ceratina australensis. Next base: position 1,140,584 of record SHCU01000008.1, read on the forward strand.
AACGCGTTGTTTCACATAAATCGCAACGCTAGTCCAACCCGTTCATAATCTCACTTCTCATTCGCAACTCTAATGCGACCCGTTTCGTTCACTCATCATATTATTCGCAACTCTACTCCAAGTCATGATTTGCCAAATGAAATCATGAATTTTTCCGCAACGCTAATTGAAAACCCGATTGTAATCTCTTCGCAACACTACTAATTAACAACCCGTTTTCTATCTCTTCGCAACGCTACTAATTGAAAAACCGATTTTCGTTTTCTTCGCAACACTAATTCAACCCGTATAAAATTATTAAAAATTCGCGACACTAACTTGAATCGCGGCTTGGTCGCCAATCGCACCACACGTCCGACCTTGGCGACCAAATTACGAGCATAGTGATTACTAAAACTAATTAATGACCATGCATCGAGAAATTTACTTTCTTGATGCACAGCCATTCGATGCAGCCCTCTTGCATGGGCCTCTTCGGCAAATAGCCTCTTCGGCGTACAGCCTCTTCTTTCTTCGTGCCCTGACCTGTAACCCTGCGACTCTACTTGCTCGAGTTCCCTAGCTTTGAGAATCGGGTGAAACTGACACGACAGTTTCCTAACGTAACGTGATCTCGAGCAATATACAAACGGTTCGTTCGCCTAACACCCTAACACAACACGCGCCGCGTCCGCGATCGCGATCACTAACTTAATTAAGACAACTTAGCTGTATAAGACAGACTAGTTGTCGCGTTCGAAAATTCGGCAATGTGTGCAGGTCCAGGCACCTGCTCACAACCGACTATCAAACGCCATTCCCTGAAACAGGCCGACACAAACTTATAACTAAAAACCTAACCCGTATTACGGAGCTAATTGTGCCGACCTGCCCGGCCCTACCTACTTAAGTGCTAAACACACACATAGCTACGTAAGTTACCTAGCCTACCCGGACCTATATTTAAAAAGAGCAAAGTAGACACACCAACACAATCGTACACGAGGGACAGACACATACACCGCGACACACGGGAAATAGCTAAACAATATAACCAGTAAATCTACTGACAGAGCGAATAAAAAGATTTGCCATAAAAAGATTCGACGTCTCTCTTAATTTTTATAATATATCATAAATTATTTAAATATTTCATATAAAAACGTATTTTTATTTAGTTGATACATCCATACTCTTATCTCATTATAAGAGTATACCAATATCAACGTGCATGCATATCAATTCATATTAAAAATTACTAGATTCGCGACGGTGTCACTGTCCATTTTCGCAGCGATTACTACTGATCGGGGGTGAGAGACTTTAAAAATTAAGCAACCGGCGCAGCACCACAGCCCTAATCCGTAACCACACACAACGCGGAAACTACGCCGTGCATAAATAATCGCTCTGCCAGTCGCAAAACTTAAAAATTAGAGCGCGTCATCATACCTATCGCCAATCACTTGCACAAGTAGCACCTGGGCACAAGCTCCTGGCAATAAGTACGGGATTAAAGCTGAAAAGCCTGAGCTAAAAAATGAGATTAGTATTCATCTTATTTAAACTTTCCATAAAAAGATAAGAGCAATGTAAAACTTGTATTATTAATTTTAATAAAAAAATTTACTTTATTTAAAAACTTGTAATATTAATTTTAATAAGAAAATTTACTTTATTTAAAAACTTTAATTTATTTGATAAAAAACTTTTATATTTTAATTGAAAAAAAACTTGAATTGAATTAAAAATTATTAAATTGATTATGCATTATTATAAAATTGAGAAGAAAATTGAAAAAATCGGAGGATTCTGACATCGAAGCGTAAAATTTCATGCTTCATACTTCGACTTCAAAATCTTTCCGTAGGCCTGCTTGCACATTTTTTACGTTTAAAATTAATCTATAATTATACCATAATTGATAAAAAAATTATCAAATGAAACAATTAAGTATTTGGAGAAAAATTAAAACATGAAATATATCTCCATTTTTTTAGTATTAATATTTTAATGAAGTATTTAAAATTTTGATGAAAATCTAGTAAAACCGCGTGTGCAAGAAGAGCCTGCCCTGAGCTAACAAAGAAATATGTCACTATGCTCGTACACGCAATAAAAAAATACAACCAGTCCACTCGTGCCGTTTCGGTCCTTTCATCCTGCGGCATGGTTGAGTGTCCCGGAGGAACTGTGAACCATTGACTCACCGAACCCGCAGCTAAAATCCATCAGGATGTACACTGATTTTTAGCTGAAAAACATTGAAAATCAGAACACTGACAGACCATGTGTGCAAATGCACAAAATCACTGCATTACTCACTGCGGGTTTAAGCAGCTGATGCACCAAGTCCTAATGTGAGTCCCGTTTCCCGTGGCTGTTGCTCCTCCCCCGTTGCAAGTCCTGTCTCCCGTGGCTGTCGGTCCTCTCGTTGCAGGTCCCGTGTCCCGTGGCAGCCCTGGTGTCGTCCTCCAGTCCTGATGTGCAGCCCATACGCCATGGTCCTCTCTCGTTCGGGATGATCTGTGAGCACAAGAATACAAGCACTGTAAAATAATTACTTCCGATGAAAATGATTGGTCCGTCACCGAAATCTATCTATTCGAAATTGTAACGACGAACGTGATTGGTCGGCATATTCAACCGTCTGTTCACCCCCCTCTCTACCCCTGGCGACAAGTTTAACGGTGAAGAATTTGATATTATATTCTGAAAATTTCCGCGTTATTCGAATTTATTACGATTTTCAATAATAATAATGTACGACTTTATTATTTTTCTAGTAAAAAACCGCAGTGAATTGCTAATTAAATTTGAAATCCCGTCGAGTTCGTTAAAATGGAGAGTGCTGCGTGCAGTTTGCCGTTCGGAAAATATGGCGTCTCCTTCTTCTTCACTTTGCTCGATTCGAGAAGACAAGATGGACATTCGTGTCGGAGATGCGGTTATTCAATACGCGTGTAATTTAAAAACCGAATTAAAAGACACCGTATAAGAAATTCGAGACGCGAAGTATCTACCGAGAAAAAGAAGAAAGAAATATTTCAAGCGACGCGATTAGAATATTTTCGACCGTTATTATATCAAGGAAATTACTGTAATATTACCTGAAAATCCGAAAATGAAACCCTTTACTTATTTCCGTGCTTACGACGATGCACGTTTAAACTCAAACTGCGCAAATAAAATTTAAGATTGTCTTGCTCAAATAAATTAACGCGGACCGAACGCGAACGCGATGTTTCCCGGATCGCAAGACAATTACTTCTGACGAGAAGGGCTAACGGTCAACCGAAACTTCTCGTTATAAAAAGTAGAAAACGAACGTGATTGGTTGGTTGGTTTAACCGTCACCTCACCCCCTTCCCCCCTCTAGCAACAGTTCGAACGGTCGAAAACGTTGCATTATATTTTTCAAAATCCCATATTCTACTGTACTATCGCAATTTTCAATAACAACGATCTGCAACTCGAGTATTTTCTTCGAAAACACCGCGTTGAACTATCGGTAGTTAAATCCGAAGTCGCGATCAAGTCACGTTCGCGAAAAGGAATAGCCGTGTCGCAAACATGGCTGTTCCTTCTTCTTCACTTTACTCGATCCACGAAGGCAAGATGTAGACTCATGTCGAAGATGCGGTAATTCAATACACGTATAATTCAAATTCTAAAACTGAATTAAAAGTAATCGTGTAAGAAACTGGAAGCGCGAAGTATCCACCGAGGAAAAGAAGAAAGAAATATTTCAAGCGACGCGATTAGAATATTTTCGACCGTTATTATATCAAGGAAATTACTGTGATATTACCTGAAAATCCGAAAATGAAACCCTTTACTTATTTCCGTGCTTACGACGATGCACGTTTAAACTCAAACTGCGCAAATAAAATTTAAGATTGTCTTGCTCAAATAAATTAACGCGGACCGAACGCGAACGCGATGTTTCCCGGATCGCAAGACAATTGCTTCTAACGAGAAGGGCCAACCGTCAACCGAAACTTCTCGTTATAAAAAGTAGGAAACGAACGTGATTGGTCGGTTCAATCGTCAACTCATTCCTCACCCCCCTAGCAGCAATTCGAACGGTCGAGAATGTTGCATTATATTTTTCAAAATCCCATATTCTACTGTACTATCGCAATTTTCAATAACAACGATGTGCAACTCGAGAATTTTTTTTTTCCGAAATTACCGTGTTGAATTATCGGTAATTAAATCCGAATTCGCGATCAAGTCGCGTTCGCGAGGAAGGAAAAGCCGTTTCGCTAACATGGCTGTTTCTTCTTCTTCACTTTACTCGAAACGCGAAGGCAAGATATACACTCGAGATACACATCAATAATTGAAATTCTAGAACCGACTTAAAAGTAACTGTGTAAGAAATTAGAGACGCGAAGTATCTACTAAGGAAAAGAAGTCAGAAATATTCCAAGCGACACCATTCAAACATTCTCGACCGTTACAGAACAAAGTTAATGTAAAGAATCGTACCTGAAAATCCTTAAATTCAGGCACCTCACTTATTTCGTGCTTACGGCGATGCACGTTTAAACTGAATTTGCGCAAATAAAGGCTAAATTGTCTTGCTTAATATACTAACGCGGACCGAACGCGAACGCGATGTTAACCGGATCGCAAGACAATTACTACTAACGAGAGGAACCGGGTAGCAACCGAAATCCTCCTATGTGAAAACATAAATTGATAAATAAAAACATAAATTGATAAATTGATTGGCCGAAATTGATCACCTTGCGCTAGGTGTCGCATCGTAAAAAGTGCAACAAGATTCTTAATAAAAGATCTTTCGAAGAATCGTTTTGTGTTATACTACGGGATCGTACAGGACGATCAGGTATTATTTTACTTGATTATCTTACTCATAAACTGTGATGTTTGATGACTTGTTAGTAGATATCGAAAGGGTGTTTAAGTTTCGGTCGTCCGTTAAACGTCAGAGACATCTGAACATGTATGTGTGCCCCATCAATTTTGCCGCCTTTATCCTTTCGATGTTCAGATCGTATTGTCTCGTGTCATCACACGGATGAGGGAGGCAGGGTACCGGCTAAACAGGAGAATAATAAGCGACAGTTACCATTTCGTGTAAGTAAATCATTGCTACGGGAACATGGAACATAATTCTGTTTCCTTAATAAGTAATTCAAATTTTTAATTTTGGTTATTGTAGTATAGAAGGGTACAGCACTCACCACTCTCTAATTTTTAAAAGGCTTGACAATGATTGTCACACGATAGGATGCTACGGATGTTTTGATGCTGTATCAATCAGATCATTCGAAATGCATCTTGTTATTAAAAGACTCGAAGGATTTTGAACGTTGAATCCACGCGACGAAGCAACAAGTGCGGCGCGATGAGAAGGCAGTGAAATACGAACTGTCTACGAAAGTGGAGTGGAAGGTTAGAGTGAATTGGAGAACTGATAAAGGTGATTGCAAGTTTGTATGCTTCTAGTGTTTCTCTAAAAACAGAGCTGAAAATATATTACTGGCTCGCAGTTCATTGCTTAAAGATTTATATTTCAAGCATGTTTTATAAACTTAAAATCACATGAATGGAACAATAAAATATAGATTATTTAAGCACCTTATTAATGTAAAAATGATTTTCTTTCAGTTGCATATTGGCATTTGACCACGGCTCCTTTGTAATAGCTCTTATATACATGGCAATGCTTCACCTGTCCAAAAATAAGGCAAGCTGATTGGCTCTTGGCGCAGTGGAAGGGGCAGCATTAGCCAGGTATAAAATGAGAAGTTCCCCACCCAACGCTTCAGAAGTGGAAGGGATTCGAGGAACTCCTACACCCCCACAAATTACGGTGAGATAGCGATCCCAGCCTACTACAGCTATAGGCTTGTATACGCTCTTAATAATTATACTTTCTTATGTTTCAGATTTCTTTTTCAAAATGCAATCAGTAGTCCTTAGGCTAATGAAGTTGCTACTTGCAAGTGTTCTACTTATAATTTCTTCCATAAATATTTCCTTCAATTGAACTGAAAATCAAAAGCAGGAAGGATCGATTCTTCGTTGCGACATTCGATAGAAAATCATGTAAGCCTGTTAATTGACTGTAATTACTTTTATCCATTATCATAATATGAATATTAATTAATGTATATTTTTTCTGCTACAGAATACAATTATATTGGAGAAACAATAAAGAATGAGCCTTAGACATGAGACATGAACTTAATTGTAATTAAATGTAAGTATTTATCCTCAATACAGAAATTGAGTTTCTCAATTAAGATTACTTATGATTAACAATCATAATAAAAATTAATTGGAACATTTCACTGTTTCTTACAGATCATGTGCTACCTTCATAATTCGAAAGTGCTAAGTGAAACAATGCTGTTGTTAGTGAATAGTGTAGGTACCTTAATTCACAGATGTATCTTTAATTCCCTCAGGTCATGAATATGAGGCTAAT
>SHCU01000008.1:1159369-1177276 GCA_004307685.1 Ceratina australensis
TACTTGCATTGTTAAAATTTGTTTCGGCTCACTAACCGACTGTTTTCTTTTGTCAAGTGCGCGTACGTGGTTTTATGCTTTCACTCGCACCGGTTTTTTTTTGTCTTCCGTATGCTATCTTTCTTACAATTTGAATAGAATTTTTTGATCCAAAAGAACGTAACTGTACCGATACATAACTCGCACCCTAAGCTTATAATCCTGAATTAGAATGAACCGACGCGGCAGCGAACGAACGAGTATATGCCCGAATTAATCCAATTTCCTGGAGACTATAACGAGATTTGCATATCCTACAGGAATGTCCAATAACAATGTAAACTAGATCGACGAAAAATCATTCGAAGAATTGAAACGTAGAACAGTCGCAGGAACTATTATATGTGAATTTTTATGCAAAATAAAACATTTATGTTGTCAGTTTAAAAAACGTGTTTCAGTTGTATCATTTAAACATTAAAATGTGCATTCAGTTCCCTAATTACAGACATTAAAACATGCATCGTGAAATTTGAGAATCAACGTGAACTACGTAAGGGATTGTAATGGTAATACTGAGGTACACAATACACGCTACTAAATAACTACTGCTAAAGCTGACTGATCAGTATCACTACCAATTAGGCTAAACGAATCTTTATTTTCTTTGACGACAAGCTTATGACATTCTTTTCTCCAAACTTTATGCGCAATTCGATCGGTTGGAATCCAACAGAATTTATCGTCGTCACGTCTATCTAATCCAATCGATAACGTTAGTCAAACCTTTCGTTTGTACACCTTACCGATTTTTTTTTATAGTAGCTTGTGCAGCAAAAAAGCTGTTTTTAAAACTTACCTTCCAGCAACTCTATATTGTAATGTCTGAGTTATTTTGAATTAAAGAATTTCACAACGAATCTGGCATCTTATATCATATCTGATGTCCGTCAAAATAATACGCACAGCACAACACGAAATTTCATAAACCGCGAGTGGAACTTCGAATTAATTTGACATACGATAATAATCTAAGAGAACAAAGTTAACAGAGGCATGATTTCAACGATGCGCAATTAAAAACAAATTTAATTGCGTTCGTCGCGACACGAAACGACACGGGGAACAAGCCCTGGTAATAATTGGTTACCGCAATAACGAATCGTCTGTCCGTTACTAACGAGACACCACGGTACGGTGTTAATTGTTTTCCCGGTGCACCCGTTCATTCGCCGACCACACCGTTGAGCTTCTGTACGTTTCGCGCCACGTTCCACGCGTCGCGTCAACTTTTTTCTCGCTTCTTCTGTTCCCAATGGAATATTGATCAATTTTAGCGCACGAGCATTAATCTAGTAGATCGAGTACGGTAGGCGTCCTATTTAATCGATCCGAATGCAAAGCGAATAGCCGGTTAATCCGAAAATAGCGAGTAGATACAGACTCGTTGACCATTCGAAAGACAATAGCCAATATCGTCAAAATATAATCTGTAGCTTCATTTATATTTTTGAAACAGACTTTTGCATATACAAGGTTATTTCATAAGCCCGGCGTTCTTCCATTATCGGTTTTCAATGCAGTGAATTTCAAGAGAATCGACAGAACGGTAACGGAAAGTCCGTAATCAGCAGAATCCTCTTAAGAGCGAGGAGGTGACTTTAAAACATTCTATACACCTGTGCCTGCAAAAAGAGTTTATTATTAGCTATTAGCCAAGGTGCCTATTAATATTGCTGGTAGTTTTACACGTGTTCGTCGAGTTCTATTGTTCGGGATTCGAAGACCTCTCATCGCTACGGTGGAACATTTGAAAAGGTTTATCGCCCGGTGAAAACACGTACAAAAGCGCATCCATAATTTACGCGCGGCGTGACACACGTTCTCTCGTCGTGACTCGATAATAACTGGTAATATATACGTTTCTGAAAGCGAAAGCTTCTAATGTAACTCTGACAGTCACGGTTGCGTTCGTGCAAAACCGGCGAGAAAGCAAGGACTCGCTTTCCTCGCTTTGCAAAATGCTCCACCATGCTCGATAAACTCTAGTTTTTGCAACTTAATCACGCGATTAACCGTGCTACGCCCATTGAAAACAGTAAAGAGTGGCAAGCCACCTGAGCGAGAAATGATCTCCTAAACCAGCGATCGGATTCGGACAGATCTCCAAGCACTTTTTATTCACAAATCTGCCGAATAGCAGATCCTGATAATATTATTTTTTTTTACCATCCTGATACGAAAGCGGTGTAAACAGCATTACGAATCAAATGTGCAAGGTTTTGTACACATACATATGTATATAACAGAGATAGCATACATGGTAATCTTCTCTGATCTATTTTTGCGATCTTCGAAGTAATCGGTCGCGTGTTCTGCCGAAGAAGTTCATATTAAGTTCAACACGCAATCAATGTACATGATTCATCAACGATTTATGCATATGTATAGGTCAATTTCTGTCCATGAAGGGACGAAAAACATTTTGCTTGATAGGGATAGATATTTTATGTCTACACGAATTTAAGTCGATTTAATGAAACCTGCGATCAAGGACACTCAGAAACGGGTTAATTGTTACTATCCTGTTTTCGTATTTCCTCCACCCTCTGACCTCGCTTCACGAAACTCTGAGAAAACTCGTTAGTTTAAAATCATCGTGTACCCTACAGGATGGTAAAACGGTTTTCAGATGCTGCGCTTAATGAAATTACAGAGACGTGTCTATGCGTTGTTATTCAAACAGCTCTTAATTCGCTGGCGCGAATTCAAGATGTATATAGACAGACACACGTGCATTGTTCATTGGTACAAGATAAACGATACGTGACGGAATAAAACGGTGTTTAAAGTAAGTGCCACCTTCTGTGTAGTCGATATTTCGGAATGATAAGAAAAGAAAGTGGATAGCAGAGTTTCGCGATGCGCTCCAGCCACGAACCATTGTCTATTGTCCACGCTGGAAAGATAACACAAGGTGCAATTCCCTTTCACTTGCCTTCACGTCCTAGATAGAAGGATCCTCTGATCCTCGCGATGGAATTAACGCTATCTCCTTATTGTTGAGACAGGGGAAGGAAGAAGAACGATCTGTAAGTCGTTTACTTGGATAATGACAAGTGACAATCTTTTTTACATTATCACGTAAATTTATCTGTTATAAAAGTTCCTTATGATCAGACTGCAGATGCAAAATGAAATATTAGTAATGTCAATTTAGATAATGAAATCTATAAAGCGATCTGTTCTCTATAACTGTAATAATACAACTAATACAACTTTCGTATAAGGCGAATAAAACCTACAGTCTGTTGATTTTTTCCCAAAAGCAATCGGGTAATCTTGAAAGTAGACGTGGGTATGTAATGTAAAATTGAAGGGTAGCATATGCGTAATCGAATCGGCGAATCGCAATGGCGTAATGCAGACCTAAGAAAAGTGAATGCGCAGGCAGAAATTGAAGGTAGAGGAGGATAGAACAAAATCGCGATTCGTTCCGCTCGTTTGCACCGCGACGAACATCCGCTCATGGAAATTCACATCCCTGGACGGAAGTTCGAGGGAGACCACGAACGAGATATGCCGGTGATTGCTCTCGCGCACTCACGATAACAAGTAGAATCTGCACAATTTATCGTTCACATTATCGCCTTTTACCGAATGAATCAACGGTACATTTTCTTTTAATACGGCTGTACGGTAATTATACGATTCCGTTACATTTGCACCTAGAGGATGCTTTTAATTATTTGCCTGGTATATATAGTCAGGTAACGAAACCTTAACGTTGAATAAAAGATTGACTGATAAGGATGAACGTGATATTCTTGGTGATAACCCTAAGAAATCTTATTATTTTATTCTTTTCTCTTTTCATTGTTGTAACAATTCTAATAATCGATAAATATTTCAGTACGTATAATCTCTTATTATGTGTATATGAAAAAAGAATAGAAAGCTTTCAACATTATGGAACAAAACTCGGTACTTTCGTGTCAACTAGTAAAAAGGTTTTCCTGAATTAAATAATGTACTTTGAAACTCGAAGTAATTCGCGTGGCAATCGCGAGTAGAAGTCTACGTATCCAGATTTGTCATTCTGTTTATCTTCCGGGTGAATTTTTAGGTCAAAGAATGCAAAGAGAGAAATAAAGTGCACCGACATCACCACGGACATTCTGGAATGTGTACTATTCCTGGAGATTCTCCGGGTTCTTGTCGGTTGTATTGCGAAAAATACTGTTCCTGTTACTACCCGGATTCAATTACCATTTCAAATATATCAATGACTCAGATGATAAGCTTTTAAGCACAAAACATTTGCTTCGTTAATATATCTGATGGTTATTCGTGACGTGAGAACACGTAACTGAAAAATCAAATAACGCATAAGTGAGATAAGAAAAAAAAAGGAAACTCGATCCTGCCAGGATTCGAACCTGGAATCTTCTGATCCGTAGTCAGACGCGTTATCCGTTGCGCCACAGGACCAATTTGCCCCTAATTTTTTTAATTTTTTACAAAAGCGGAAGTAAACGATTATTTATTCAAACTTAACGAATCATTAATATAATACCCATGGAGCTTAATTTCCTGCCAGAGAACACATTCCTCAAATTGTAATTTAACTTTGTTTCAAATATCGGAAAACATATATAACATGGTAAAAAAAAAAAGAAAATCAACATGAATGTAACGTATAACATTTATAAAATCGCATGAATGGCAGTTACCTCTGACATTATATTTGAACTATAAAGTAAATGCTCATAAATGACGATAGAAGTTATTAATGGAGTAACGAGCGAGAAATTTGATTCGCTTGATAAATATATTGTGACATTTTAGCATGTTAAGCGTAATAGACTCACCGTGACTAAGAGAACAGACGTTAGATTGTGGAATTGAAAAGTACGGCACGCACGGTAGTGAGTAACCGTGATCCGGGACTGTTACCGTAAGCGATGCACGTTCGAGCATGCACGACACAGAACTGGGAGACTTTCGAAACAATGCACACCTCGTGACACTTCCGCGAAACAACAACAATCGACACTATCAAACGATCTCTCCCTCTAACGTATGCTCGTTTTTCGAGCGGTTGGTAATACACACCCAGAAAAGAGTTACTCCCTCGTTGCTCGCATTAGCACAGGTAACGGGCATTCAGTGTGTTACGGATCGAACACGATCCCGGTACGCGAGTAAATCGAGCGGGAGACACTTCATTCAACGGCTAACGTCAATGTCACCCCGCCACTGTCCATCCAAATTGAGAGGGTACCGATCCGATCGGATTAATACGAGGGAATTACATGGCGCGCATAGATACGCGTAAAACATTGTTCGTCGCTCGCCGTTCTTTAGTCACGTAGATCAACGCTCACGCGTGATATCGCGTGACCTGTTTAAAACCCCGAAAACGCGGACGAAACACGCCGAGAACTGTCACCAACAATCATTATGCTCGCCATTTTGGTTTACACTGGCAGTCAGGATGTCAGGAACGAATATCGAGACTATCGAAGTGTTTTATCATTAACGCGCAAGCGCGCGACAGGTGGCTGCTGGCCCATGAGATGAAACCCAATCGGTTCTTGTCTACGCTACGGTGGAATTGGTACCCTTTCAAGAGCTGGCCTCTTGGTGCAGCACTTGCACGGGAACTACAAAATTCCGCCCGGGCGTGAGCCGTGAGAGCTTCTAATTTTCCCTCTGATAGCGTCAGGACTACTGTCAATCTGCCGTCCGCCTGGCGGCAGATGGTTTACTGGGTATTGACAGCTGATATGACATGATCATGGCGGAATCCACGAAGAAGACGGAGGATGATAGAGTTAAGTGCAAAATCTTGATCGTCGGTGGCGGGATGGCTGGCCTGTCAGCCGCGAATCATTTGTTAAAAAATTACGAAAATGATTTTCTGATTGTCGAGGCACGAGGTCGAATTGGCGGACGTATTGTCGCCACGAAAATTGGTGAGTGTCTAGTTAACCTATTTCCAAATTTTGTTAATAATCAATAAATGTTCGATTTTCCGGCTCACTTCTTCGTTTTAATCGACAGAATTGTGTATCGTTTCGGTGTGTTTTTTAAGTTACATTGTCTACATAAATTGTCAAGTTTTTCTATGTGTCATCGTTATAGTGAAAAGTATCAAATTATAAGTTTTATTATTTTTTGTCATTCTCTTTATGATTCTTGATAAACGTATAAAAGAAAGTAAATGATCAGTAAAATGTCCAAGATTTTTTTTAATTTATATGTTCTTTCTGGAACTTGAAAGACCTACTTTAATTCAAGATTAAGTAATAACTATGGCCTGTTGATTGTTGAAAATATATGTATAAAAACACAAGAAACATGTACTTTAACACAGGAAATGAAAAAGTAGAGCTAGGAGCAAATTGGATCCATGGAGTTCTAGGAAATCCGATGTTCGAATTAGCCATGGCACACGGACTAATAGATATTGTACATGTACCAAGGCCTCATAAAGTCGTAGCTGCTATGGAAGATGGGATACAAGTACCATTTCCAGTTTTGCAAGAAATATACGAAGCTTATGTGTGTTTCCTAAGGAGATGTGAGGAATATTTCTTAAGTAGCTATAGCCCACCAGATGGGATAAATAGTGTTGGAGAGCATGTGGCATTAGAAGCTGAAATTTATCTCTCAACTCTGCCAGTTGAAGAGAGAAAAGTTAGACAATTGTTATTCGATTGTTTACTCAAAAGAGAAACGTGTATTACTGGCTGTGATAGTATGAAAGACGTTGATCTCTTAGAAATGGGTTCGTATGCCGAACTTCAAGGTGGAAATATCAGTCTTCCGGATGGATACAGCGCGATATTAGAGCCGGTCGCGAAGCACATACCAAAAACCAGCATTTTGACTAAGCACGTCGTCACGAAAATTAGGTAAATTAAACTCGATATTGCTGTAATTTCAGCATTAATGTAAATGATTGTTCTTGAATGCATTCAATGATTGAAGGTGGCAACGGAAGAAACGAGCGGATAACGATAGTTCTAATAACAGTTCCAATGCGAATCCATCGATCGAAGTGAAATGTGAGAATGGTAAAACGATACTGGCAGATCATTTGATCTGTACATTGCCATTAGGAGTACTTAAAGAAAAAGCGAACGACATATTCGATCCTCCACTGCCGGATTGCAAACTCGAAGCCATAAACAGACTTTTGTTCGGTACTGTGGACAAAATATTTCTGGAATATGAGAGACCGTTTTTAAATCCCGGCGTGTCGGAAGTGATGCTACTATGGGACGACAGAGGATTGTCCGAAGCGGAAAAGCAGGACATCAGTAAAACGTGGTACAGAAAGATCTATTCTTTCACGAAAATTTCAGAGACTCTGTTGCTGGGTTGGATCTCGGGCAAAGCTGCTGAGTACATGGAAAAACTAAGCGGTGCAGAAGTTGCGAATGTGTGCACGACGATATTAAGAAAGTTTTTGAGCGATCCATACGTGCCGGCGCCCAAAAATTGTTTACACACCTCGTGGCATTCGCAACCATACACACGTGGTTCCTACACAGCCATGGCCGTTGGTGCCAGTCAATTAGACATAAATTGCTTAGCAGAGCCTATTGTACGAGAGGACGATCCCTCTAAGATCGCGATAGTGTTCGCGGGAGAACATACGCATTCTTCCTTTTATAGCACGGTACACGGGGCGTATTTAACTGGTAGGACTGCGGCTCAAGCGCTCCTGGAGTCGAGGAAGAACGAGAAGAACTCGTTCAGCCTCAGCTGCGAGGACACGAGCGACCTCAGCTCGTGGATACAAGGGATTTCGTTAAACTAAGTATTGAAACAAAATTTTCACACAATCGAGCACAATTTATTACCGTGGTAACGAACGAATGTTTTACACGCTGTTGGTGTCGGCGATAATTGTGATTTATAGATGTTTAGTATTAATGCGGTATCATATGAACTGTTTTTATTTTGTAAATATTAGAGCGAATTGTTTATATTATGTACATAAGAACGCCTGGTTAAGAGTCTAAGATATCTCATGAATACGCATTTCGCGATTTTATCTTACCGTCGATTCCTTTTCAAAAAGGACATTACGGTTTTATGTAAATCGTACGCATAAACGATGCTTCATTTTGTGGGATTACCCGACAGAAATTTTATATAAAATGCTTTTTAATAGGAAATAATTTAAGCGCCCGGGATTAGTAACGAAACGTTTGTTTCCGTTCGTATAACGATCGATAAGATACAGATTGGTATTATGCTATCGTGACGAAGAAGGGAAATTTGCAACAATTTCTTTTGTGAAATTTTTTTCAAATATTTTTAAGCATTATTACAAAGTGCATTTTATCTAGTCATGTTACCTTAGATTTAAACTGTATCTCTCACTATCTTTTACAGTACATTTTTTAGTATCTTAATTTGCAAATCTAATCACCGATCATGCATATCTGTTTACACGTGAGACAATAGTGATTAGGTGATCATAAATTGTGTTTAATGTGATAGAAATCCTTGCAATACTGTTGGTTCTCTTACATATATACATTTCGTACCTTTTTGACGATTTATTTGAATAAATCAGATTTTTAAGATCCCAAATATATATATAATGTAATATATATTTATTTTTCTGCAACTGCCACTTAAAATACTATTCGTGACAACGCAAATCGAAAAGTAACTGACGAGACAGAATTGAACTAAACAAAAAAGCTATATTATGCACAGATAGAAACTACGATTGAAATAAATAATTTTCTGTAATCATGTTAGTGAATTATTTCATACTCCTATCTAAATGTGGGTGCATGCTTTCGTTTAGAAGTAGGTTATAAAACTTAATTGTTACATTAGTTTGTACATTTATTGTACAAATAAATATTATACAGTATATTTTCTTTTAAGCAACTATGGCAATTAGTTAATTACGTACATGTACAGAAATTCTACTGAGGAAATTCGATCGCAAAGTGATAACTGTACATTATATTCATTCACGGGATTAATTACGATAGGATATGAGTATTAGTTTGAATCATGCCTTAATATTAAACGCCTGTATATCATAAAGTTGTTCCTTTGTTAAATCTTTCTTTCTACATTAATCTTTCCTTTTTAACAATCGAGAAGTACTTTTCGATATCAATCAGATTTTCTTTAAGTGATTTACAAATTTATTTTCCATATTAGTAATGAACAAAATTGAATTATCTTAAATTACGTCTAACAGATAAAATGCGAAATGATGAATAAATTAAAAGTATATTAGGTCGTTTCATAAGTCAATTCATTACTGACGTTCAGACCATGCACATAATTAAAACATTAAATATACTTTTTATTAATTATCGTTTATTTTTTAATGAACTTCTTTGAAAAGACCTAATAGGTTGACTATCCAGTTACACTCATTGTATGCACCAATGTAACCGTATAAACGTGATAATGTACCGTTGATCATTCTTCTCTCCAATCTTATAAGTTACAAAGTAAATTAATTTGCTTTCTAACCAAATTGAATACTTCCTCGTCTAATGCAGTGAGGTATTACAAAAATACTGTCACTGACTTTTTAAATTGCTAATTTGAATCGACTTGAAACAACTTCTCTTCTGCATTCTTTATAATCTATAGGAAATTGAACACAGTTATGAATGTTTTCAAATTATCTCTAATATTTTTAGAAAAAGATTATAGTGGAAGACAAAGATTAAAATTTAAACAGTAGCTAAAATAATCATGTAACAACGGGATTTTACACGTCTCAACTACATTTGTACATATATGTATATGCTCGAATATATATTTTCTATGTAAGTATAAATATGTCGCGTATTTTTAAAAGACTGCGACACGTAAAATGCTTCTGGAATAGAATATTAGCTTTTACTTCGCGTGAAGAGAACGATGTTTCGCCGTGAACGAGTTCAGAAGTAAAAAAACAAAACGGAACACTTTTCAAATAAATTAGAACACTCAGGCAGTTACACGTTCATCATACCGCTTCAGGGATGTACCTGTTTTCAGGAAGAAATTGTTGGAAACTTAATAGCACGCTACATATTTGTATCGTTTTACGATTTAAAGTATATGGCACGCAATTAATCGATGAAAGGAATCATGTTTGTCCTTGCTTCAATCCTTGCAATCATGTTTGCTCATGTTTCTCCAACGTTCAAACTTGAACAAACGGAACAAACAAATCTCGTACCATTTAAATTGAACTTACATCAACTTAGAGCGACCATTAAAACATGATCAGATCATTCCACAATTACATTTTGTACTTTGATCGAACGAATCTGGTACTCACCGGTTTAACATACAAAATATATATAACGGCAATCCCTTTTTCAAAGGATTGAAAATCTACAAGAGTGTAATAGCTACGCGTACGCTATTATCGCAGCCCTCGGTGAATCATTAGATTGCGGATTTCCATGCAAAATAAAACGTTTAGAACATAGGATTAAAGAGTGGAGTTCATAGCATGCACACGCCCCCTAAATTATTTGTCCATACTGACCGTACTGTTAAAAATTGAGTACGCTTATAAATGCATCGAAACCCGTAGTCTAATTACTATGCTTGAACTTCATCAAAGACCTCGATGGGAATGTGCGACATAGCGAACATAGTGTTAAAGAAAAAAGCGGACGCCGATCGCCATTAACAGCGTTTAGGAATTGTCAATCAAGATAACGATTACTATCAATCTCATATAGACGTCGTGCCGTGGTCGGCACCGTTTTGGGATTGCGTATTGTGCTGCATCGTACTTAACTCGTTCTTACTCAGATGGTTCACGATTCCCGCTCCAAGAGAATCACCCACCACATTCACCGTTGTCCTGCAGCGATCTCTAAAGATTCAAGATGAAAATTACATATAAATACATGCATACATGTTGGTTTCATGATTTTCGATAATAAGCGAAATCAAAAAGAGCTTACAGCAACCAATCAACCGCGATGACCAAGAAGACATCGTCGGCCGGGAGTCGAACCGTCTCCAATACCATCACCATCGTCACAAGACCCGCCTGTGGAATGCCAGCGGCCCCAATACTTGCAGCAGTCGCTGTAATGCTACATACACACATTCCTACATAAGCTACTAACTCTATGAATTAAACAGCTATTCCTTTCGATAATCACCTGACTGCTACCAGCTGTCCGAAGCTCAGACTAACTTGACGCACTTGAGCAATGAAAATCGCAGCCACTGCTTCATACAATGCGGTGCCATCCATATTAATAGTAGCACCGATTGGTAAAACAAATCTGGTGATCCGTGGGTCGATGTGGTTTCCTTCTTCTAAGCAGTTGATTGCAACTGGGAGAGTGGCTGAACTGGAAGACGTTCCGAACGCAGTGACCAACGCCTGGGCCAAGTTCGAGATGTACACGTAAGGGTTCTTCTTCGTTATCACGAAATACAGTAAAGGTAACACGACAAAACCGTGTATCAAGAGACCGATGATGACTGTGAGGAAATACATTCCTAATTGAGCGACTACTTGGTCCAACGACTGCATTTCGGTAATCTTGGCAGCGACCAGAAAAAGTACACCCACAGGTGACAGCCTAGAGATTAAGATTAATTAAACAATAATAAATTCATAATATAATTTATAATATAAAAATAATATAATTCAACGTTCCAAAATGAAAATAATTACCAGATCACCCAGTGGGTTATTAACATCATAGCGGAGGATAAGGACTCGAAGAAGAGAAGAAGCGGTTTACCCTGTTGTTCCATTTTTCCTAAAGTAATACCTAACACAGTTGCAAAGACTACTAAACCCATGATATTCGTGCCAGAAACACTTTTCTGCACCGGCTCCCAGTAATCCATATTATCTGTTTTAACAGAAGATACATGAACATTACACTATTATACGTAGTGAGTTTTATTCGTTGTACGTCTTAAAAGAGATCTCAACCTATTGAGCTGTTCTCCGGTTTTTGCATTTCCGTTCTGTGTTGAGAAATGCACGCCTCTACGAGATTCGGTGGGAACATATTTCTAATCAGATCCATCAGAGTATCGATAGTAGAGACGTTCTGAGATTTCCCTTTCATTTTATTTTCGGGGTTATTTCCCACACCCGGTTGAATGCTGATCACCAGAATTATACCTAGCGACAGTATCAAAATTATTCCATGCTTCTATCAGCTGAATCGTTGCGCGAAGGTATTCACTCACCTAATACAACGGCACTGACGGTAGTTGTCATATAATAGATTATAGCTCGCGCGCCGATCTTGCCACTGAGTGATAAATCTAGCGAGCCAATGGCCGAGACTAAGCTGGATATAATCAATGGCAAGATTAAACTCTTCAACATTCTCAGGAACAGATCTCCTATATAATTGATATACATGATCTCGCGCGACGACCACCCCTGCGTCCTGACGTTCCTTAGGATGATGCCTAGGATGACACCACCGAACACACCAGCGACTGTTAACATCGTCAAGGCATTGTGTTTGAGACAGGCTCGGACCTTTTCCTGTCTTGTCTTTGGCCTCTTGTTCGGCTCCTGAGGATAATACGACGTCCGCTCGGCGATTTTGCATTGTGTGTCCGATCCTGATAATGGAGACCTAACAAGATTTGAGATATTCCAATGAATAATTAAGATTATTTAAAAGTATCTTGTTTAATGTACAGTTTTAGTGAAATTCTTTGTGTTTCTATGGAATGCAACTAAGCAATGTAAATGAAGAGCAGAACATTTTGCATGCGTGTTGACTAATCGACGCGAATAAATCATTGACGAGAAAAAATTCCTGGAATAAGAGATGCTGTTCAAATAGAAGAAGGGTTAATTGCGGGAGTTAATCTTACAACGGCGTTAACTAGTCTGATAACTCGGTCACCGTGACTAAATGGCACGAGTTATTAGAAAAAATGATGGACGAAGCATATTACATCTTACGATCAGGTTTCATTTGTATTATGCTATTAATACTTCTGATAGGAAATTGACTTATTCTTTAGATCTTCAATAAACGTTTAGTGGTAATGAAGCGCCAAGCATTTGTAGTTACTACGCGCGACAAGCGTACAGGAAAGGACGATGATTGACAGTGACTTCGTCTAACTCCATCATTATATCCCCGCACACGTTTCGCTTCGTCTTAATTCAGTACGCGAACATAACGTTTCATTCTAATCGAGTGAAACAATCAATACTACTTAAATGCTTAGCAACTAATCCAATTAATTATGCGATGATCTAATTTATTCAAAAATTTGTTGATTCGTCATATTTTTCATTAAAATTGCATTTCCTAATGTGATAAGTACAAATCAAATTGTCACCTATTATTACCACCTGAAATCTTCTGTATCTTACAAGATTATAAAAAGTCTCAAGGTTTAATATTGATTAAAAAATTAATTGAATCGTTAAATATATTATCAAACGACATGCTTCAAATTTTCGAATTGACGCTCGAAGGCTTATAGGCCGCACCTCGAACCCAAGGGTCAGTAGTCTTAGGTAGTTATGATTTGATTGAATCTTTACCAAGCGACCTCGCGTTAAATAGCCCTGAAGAGATCCGCTGATCACTGTTCTCAAGTCTCGATGACCTTGCTACGTCGTTCGTCTTTAGAAAAACGTCTTCTGAACACTCTACCCCGATTACGAAATTCTTCTATCCGTGCAAACTTAGATTTCAAACGTTTCTACTACCTACTTGATATACATTACTCAATCTATAAGAAGTTCTGTTATTTTCTTTTCTAATTCACTCATCGCCAAAACTTGTTTACCAAAATCTGAATCCTTATGCTCTGAAGAAGAAATAAGTAAAAGTGAAAGGTTCAGCTGACGTAATATCGGGAAGATATTTGATAGGCAATACTTTATTTCGTAAGCGTATCTTTTTACGCGAATTTATTAGCCGAGCTGATGATGCAACTAAACTAAAGGAGAAACTTCATCTGTTTGTCAATGTCACGTTCATAGATTCGCACCATTTTAACATGGCGATGTATTGAAATAACTTGGAAATCTTCCAGAAAACGATAAGAGATATATCATATTATCGAAAATAAATCTAAACACTGATTCTCAGAGTGTGAACATCAATCACTTTTTAGTAGCTACACTGGATCAAATTTCATAACATAAATGTCTGTCGTATGTAAATAATTAATGGTCTGCAGAAAGTTTAGAGAATGTAATCATAAAAAATATGCATTATTATTTCCAAAAGATAAAAGAAGCGACAATTTGAATTTAAATCGATATCACAATTGTTTTAAGATTCAGCAGCCTGAAGGTAATCGAGTAACAACTTCCGTAAACGAAAGAAGACGAAGAGAAAGAGATGAATGGTGGTGAGGAGAAGTACGTACAGTTCAGTGGCAACTTCCATGGTGACCGCTTGATGCGCTGGCCTACGTTTGCGTGGTATTGGTATCTCGACAAAAGACGGTGGTCACCCGTTCGCATAGAGCGTCACTTCCGGTTAGCCGGAAGCGGCTGCTGTGTATGTCGCGCCCCCGATGGGGAAGGGAAGGCGGTGCGAATGAGCAGGAGAGGTCGAGAGGCTCAAAAGGGATTAATCCGGTGATCCGTTGATCGATCACGGTGCTGGCTTCTTCCCTGTCCGAAAAATATAAAATTCAACATCAGCGTATTTGACAAAAAATTAACATTGGCAAACAAATGATGCACATGATATGCAGGTATTAACTTGCAATGGTCAACTCATATCAAACTGTTAGTTAATTCTGTTATAATTATCAAAGATAGTACGAATTGAATAACTTCATCCACTTTGAAGGATTGTCATTATCACCTGGACCTGTTCACGGTTCTAAGCAAATTACTTTCAGATATATTTCAGTTCTAGCTGTGAAATGCATCGAAGATCAGACAGTCAGGGGAAAAGGATGTGAAATGTAGCTAACTTGTATGAGTATTCAGATAGGAGAGAGCGAAACGGAGCGAAAGAGTATTTTTTTTTAATCAAAACGTACGTACGGTGGTTACGTGCTCACGTATCGGGTGATGGGTACCCAGGAGAGGATGTGTGCTGATAGAGCTCTCAATCTGTGCCACCTTGGGTGGTACGATTAGCTATGGCGATCCCCCTACGACGATCTCTTCCTGCCTGCTGGCCTATCATCGTCAGATACATTACAAATACGCGCAACTACGACCCCATCGGGAGCACCGGGTTACGCGTCTATTGTTTATTCGCTCTTTCTCTCACTCTTTCACACACTCACACGCGTTCTCTCTCTCTCTCTCTCTCTCTCTCCTCTATTCACCTTCCTACGATCATACACACCGAACCCTTCCTTCCTTCCACGATAAAGATCCTCTTCCTCCGGTGTCTCTTTTTTTTAACGGGATTAAATGATAACAACACTGAATCCTTGATCATTCACCGCGTAAATCTTTACAATCTGCCTTGGTCTGTAGACCAGATTAAACTACATTGAAAAGCATTTTGCAATTTCTTGTTAAGAATGTAGTATCGCGAAGAATGAACGAAATGTAAGAGAACCTTCTAAAATTGATTTTAACTTCGAATTTTGTCTCCGCTTTTTAAATTGAATTTTGCTTAACGAAGAGAACATTGAAATTGTGGGCGATCATTTGAAGGGAGGAAGGAAGTTGTAATACTTTCGCTGTCGACGAGAAGGGTCGAGGTGGGTCAAGTTTATAACTCGTCCCGTTAGGTTTGAACGAGAAATGTCCACGTCGTAAACTCGCAAGCTTAGCAACAATCTTTCTATCGTTCGACATTGAACACGGTAGGACCAAAGTGAAACAAATAGGTCACTTTTACTGTTCGTTGAGAGGTAGAAAGCTTTAACTCTCAGTCATTATTTGGGCCATTAGAGCTTCCCTCGTTTCACGGAACCTAAATCTCACGAATACGCGTCCTATTTGCTTTTGATTTCTTCAGAGAAAAATATTTCTGGAATATTTAAAATTCAAGGAACTTGTAGTGTGGCCCAGTAAAAATGTTATAATTTCAAATTCGGTTTTTCATATCTGAGATCAATAGATTTTCATATTTATATGTATCCTAGGATTTATTACAAATATTTTTCAATTCGAAAATTCGTAGGATATTTCATTTATATCCCACAGGAATACGATTCATTGGAACAGAGATTAGGATTTTCCTCTGTGCCTCTTAACCGGATTACGCGCAGTTGACGCATAAAGAGCCGCATGATAAGTTAAACAATTATATATGCGGCATTGCGATTAGTCAGCGTCGCGAATTTGTTACGTGATCATAACGCATGTTCATAAAACCAGCATAATTTAACACGAAGGAATATGAGAAGAAGAAATCATTGGATCATTTTGTTTACTATTTTTAAATTCTAAGATGAAAACAGGCAAGTTACAATTTCTCAATAAATGAATACTATAAGACATGCGCGCAGTACGAAAGTTCAAACAGGAATGTTTCCGAAGAATAATGTGGACAGTTCGAAAAGGAGTAAAAGCATCCTGATCAATGGATATGGTAAATTGGCCTTAACGTGGATCGGCTTCAAAGTGTTCATTCATTTATACTACATAAAATAGCCCCACAACTACGAATTACCGGCAATTTAATGAACTATTATATAGAACCGGACCGTGACGCAATCAGCTGATGATATACACGTAGCGATGGGATCGAGGCATCATCGGCGGAAACTTCGATTCCTTTTGACAATATATTACCTGATCTTAATAAACAAAAAATTGAATATTAACGTGAAATTAATTTGCATATTTGATAGGAAACCTTTAACGAGTAGATAGGCTAGTAGATAGGCTTTGTAATTGAGTGTACTTTTAATTGAATGAGAGCAGGTAACCCTTCGCTCGTTACTATCAATTATATTGGTAAATTGTTCGTCCTGCCTGATCTAAATGAAGTTTCGTAGGGGTTTAGATTCTTGTTATTTCTGGCTCACAGTTTTCCGTTACAGGACTCGAGTCTCGCGCGTTTTCAAGTCTCGAGACCGATCCGTCTGCACATGCGTGATAAATCCTACTTCGAATTGTTACTCTGATGTTACAAATTCTACACTTTCAAAGGTTGCGTTTTAGAGTAATTAACTTTCATCTTCTTATGAACCACGAATCAACCCAATTAACTGTAATTGTACAATACTATAATCTTCAATTTTGTACGGTTATTATTAACTTCACGATGGTAATTGCAATTTTTCAGACAAATACACCAGACGTAATTCTGATGTCGTATATTTGGAGTTATTTTCATCATGCCGATACAAGAAAAATTGACACATCGAATACTGAAATAGTTTACAGGAAAGCGATTATGTAGTCATAGAAATATTTGTTTTTAATCTCCAGGAATGATAACCTTGATCTTATTAAGTGACCCAGACTAATTTTTTAATAAAAATATGCTTAGCGCAATTCGAGTTATCTGCATTATATGTTGATTAAGCTGTAAATGCAATTGGAATCAAATTGTTACATCTATTTCATCAATTTTTTATATACGCATAGGAAACTAAGTATGTGTAGAGTATGATAGCATACTTTTGCAATTCTATGGAATCAACATGGAAATTACTAAAGAAATAGTTGCGATTCAAGAACGCAACTACATTCTTATGCAATAAAGATGTAAACAGCGATTATTTCTGTTTATCTCATTTCCATTAAAAAAACAGGGCACAAAAGAGTTTTTCTTTTCCACCATTAAACGGACTCATTTCCTGGTTTCATTATGAATTGATCTGTATATTTCAAAAGAGTGCAGCAAATATCGTTTAATAAATAGTACGACAACAATGTTACGTAAGTTTAGACGAGAAGCCGTTGAGAATAATATATATATATATAGCGAATTTAGCGAATGCGTCTATTTTTGACGAACTGACGACCAAAACTACATT
>SHCU01000008.1:1178646-1203168 GCA_004307685.1 Ceratina australensis
GAATAATATATATATATATATAGCGAATTTAGCGAATGCGTCTATTTTTGACGAACTGACGACCAAAACTACATTCAATGTTCTCAGCTTTTAATGACAATCATTTGCAATTAATTATTTCAAACTTTCATAGATCGCTCTACGTTACAAGCAAACTCATTTGCAATTATTAACATATCATGGATTCCTTGCATAGAAACTTGAAACGTGTTAGGAACTAAGGAGCGTATGAAACGTGCTGCAAGTCTCAACGTTTCAAACTTCTGTACCACTTATATTTATCATCGTGCAAAACAAATAGTAAACGGAGTGTTGAAGATTTATAGGAGAATCGTAGACACTTGATGATAAAATTAATTCACGGTACAAAGGTGCTTAAACAGGTAGTTGGAATGTTCTTCGGGTTTCATTTCCGTGGCCTCGCTAATAAATAGCCGTTTGTTGAAGAGCGTCGTATCGCGGCCAAAACCATATTTCAATGTTCTTCATTACGACTTCGAATTTTGAATACTTTGAAAACATTTTCTGCTCACGTTTAGTCACTGTTGAAGGATGTTTTATGATACATGTGAATTGTTGAATTGTTTTCTATACAATTTAAGAGTTTCTGGAGTTGTTCAATCAAAGCAATGAATAAGAAAATTACGGCCAATAAGAAACAGACATTAACGCAACAATAACTGAGTTTGTATTCTGTTATATTTTAATCAGGGGCACGTGGCATTGCATATAGTTTGTAATATCTAGATACAGTCACAGAATAGATTGAATTATCGACTGGCAGTCGTTGACAGTAATTTGATATGATACAAATTAGAGAACGTGATAAGATTCTATAAAGGAGTCTCTTACCTGAAACGATTTCCACAGACCTCAGACTGTTTAATTTCTGAAAAACCAAACACTTCTGCACAATAAGTACGCAGCTTTCGCGATAGCTATTCACGTAAACAGCGTGTATTTACTCTTGAATCGCTTATTAACAAATTCGTTTCGACTCGAACTAGAGAAAGTACGGGAGAGATGTGCGGACACGGCGATCCATACGTTATATCGCGGTTGCGTGTATACCGTGCGATGACAGTCGCGGGACTGTGCCGCAGCTAGAAACTTGTAATTCGAGCCAAACGTTCGAAAATCGCGCGGGTGGTGGGGAATCAAGGAGGAAGGGAAGCGAATTTTATCAGCGGTGCGATGCAATTGGCGTTTGACTAATTTCGGCCGCCGCTTCGACCAACCGCCTTCTTCCACTCGAAACTCAGCATCGCCGGGCAATGTAGGTAGTGAATCGCATGGGATTTCTATCGAAGATCTAATTGCTTGTAATTGTCAAAATTGTCAGAGACATAGGAAAAGATTTAAAGAAAACGCGATTGAATTATCATAACTCACAATCATTTTATTACAGTTAGTTGATAATATTCTGATGATAATTCAAGATTAAGTCCAGCGGGCGCAACAGTACTCAACCAGCTGACTAATTTATTTTTGCTGAAACAAAATAAAATAATTTATTAACTGTCCATCTTTACATGTAAAACGTATTTACCTATTACTTGTGACTTGCAAGAGTTCGTGAGACATACAAGGATGCAGATATAAAAACGGTGTACCCAATATCGGATGTATCGCTTGAGATAATTCTGTGAATTTTAATTCTGCATTACGTACGAGAGACTGTGCTTCTTCTACAGATAATGGATTAATTCCAGGAAAATCTGCAGAAATATAAAAGGAAGCGTTGGAGAAATATATTAAAAAATGATCGATTCAAGATGATCAATAATAAAGAATGCATGCGATTCCTTTTGTTTCTCGTGTGCCATTGAGCGAAAACTCTTGATCCGTTTGCCGCCTTCTTAGCCTAGTTCGAGAAGATAGGGTACAATCGAAGGAACAATCAGCATTATGTCGCCTACCACTTTCAACCGGCTGTACACACCAGATTAAGGTCTAGTGGTGATCAGCGAACGATTGTAATAGACAATTCGTATTTTTGATGAATAGACGGTTATAAAATTAACGACATTCACCATCGTTAAAAAACGAGGATATTGCGCGACTTAGATTGAAGTTCACCTGATTTCCATCCGTTAAAGTAAAGCACCGGAACGCCGTAGCTCATTGACCACAACAAGTGATGTTCTGTGACTAATGGTTTCTCGATCGGGCAGTCAGCCTCGAACGGGTCTTGCTCCAATACGAAATTGAAATCGTCTTTTTCCGGCGCCAAATAATCGCCGGTAATGTATCGTTTCCGTCGTCGAGCGACGTACGCCTCACCCGGCACGCTCTGCAAATGTATCTCCCTTTTCACTCTCGCATAACAGACTAATAGTTCAAAAAATCACCTTGTTACCGCGGAATTCCCATCCATCAAAAATCCGATTCGACATATTTACGAAACTCTCGGCATTCTCGACAAATTCCTCCCACTTTATTGTGCCTGGACCATCCATTTCTCAAACTAAACAAAGGTAATAGCAATTATGCAGCTGTATATTTATGTAAGAAAATTTAGGTAAATAGGAAAAGATGAGATATCTATGATATACATTTGAGTTCAAGATAGAAAATCAATTGTAAAGAATCGATCAAAACTTATGGTCTAATTTAATAATAATCAAGGAGCTTATACTTTAATTAGTAACATTTAGGTACTCATGTACATATAGATATAAGTTATTCGGTGATAATTGTTTTCTAAATGAGAGTATCTTGTAGAACAATCATTTATTTCGAGAAATGAGATACGTCGATTCCATGATAAAATTGAGAAAGGGGAAGCTGTACACCCGAAGGAATGGCTTGTCTCTTTTCTGTCCGACCCCTCGACGCTCAGTCAATTGTCGGCTATTTTGCATCGGCAATGCTCGGCGATGTTCGGTTATCCCCGCTATCGGTAGCTCAAGCGAACACCTTGTATGTATGACCTATGCGTACCGTGTACGTACGAGTACACGGACACCACATGCAACGATC
Organism: Ceratina australensis; assembly: GCA_004307685.1. NCBI lineage: Eukaryota > Metazoa > Arthropoda > Insecta > Hymenoptera > Apidae > Ceratina > Ceratina australensis. The sequence goes on from SHCU01000008.1 coordinate 1,181,629, forward strand.
GGCATCCAATAGTACGGACAGTTGCAACCAGTGATGTACCTTCAATAGGTGCAATCCTCGAATGTGTTTATATTTCTTTTCGCTACTACGGCTGCACTAAAAATGTATCGCGCACTGAACTTTGAAACTGTTTTTTTCACAAAATCTCGAGTTATCATCATTATATTTGAACTAATATCTTTTCTCTTTTATATCTAGTGTCAGAGAACAAGTTTATAGGGCTACTGAAATTTATGTGTATTTATGTTCTTATTATTAATTTGCCGTTAGAGAAAGAAGGTCATGACCAATGAGGATTATGTGCATTTTAATTAAAAATGTATAATATATTTTAACTGTATTTGGTCGAATGTGACTCGTTTGAGAAAGAATCGTAGGTAAAGGAACAAAGAGAAGATAAACTTACGTACGATCCTGTCGTGAAAAGCAATGGATGCGCGCGCAGCTTATAATCCTCGGGAGGGAGAAGGACAGACAATGGGACTAGGAGCAAAGAGGATAGGTAACGGTTTTCGTGTGTAGCCGTTCGTGCGCCGTGTATCGAGACACATTTCCTTCACTCTCTCGTGCGTGTTGTGTTGTACAAAAATAAGTTCACTCGTATCGTATGCGCGTGTGTAAAAGTGACACGGTGGTTCGTCCACTACCGGATAGGTAGAAAGGAGAAAAAAGGTGAAAGAACAGTAGGTAGAATCTGCACGGGGATCGAACGTTTTCGCATCAAGAATTTCGGGATCTACGAAGTGAACTTCACGAATAAAGTGCGAGTGTGTCCGCCCGTCCGTCTGTCCGTCTGTATCATTAATGAGGTGAGGCGGCGAGGTGAGGTAAGGTGAGTGGCGAGCCGAAGCTGAAGAGAGTGAAGTGACCGGAGCGCAATATCGGTGAGAGGGACGCGGGCGTCGTTTAACGTCGAATTACAACGACGCGACGGTGATATAGCCTGCGCGCAGGTTTCTCTATTCACTCGGGCAAGAAAGGGTATCGTAGGTAAAAGAGAAAACGGGGAGGAAAGGCAAAGTGAACCGCGTCGACAGGGGGAAGAGTGCGAAGTCTGCGAACGCGATGACGACGCGCGTTCGTTCCGCGGTCATGCATCCGCAATTCGAGCCATGATGCGGAGTACTGTATCTAGTATAGGCTGCTGGCCGCGGCTGTGCTCGTGTTTGTGACGTGTGTATGACCGATAGAAAAATAAGTTATCCGTTCCGTTTTATTTCCGTTTCGGAACAAACCTGCCACGTTACCACCGAAATCCTCTGTTGAAAACGAGCCACGCCGGACGGTACTTACGGTTCTTTTGACCGCGGGCTACCTGCATCATTACGGACATTCACTAGTACTAAGACGATACGGCGGTTCTGTTTACACTGGAAAAACTGACAGTCTTCGAGGATGTACGCGAAGGGGAAGGCGTCCTCGGTACCCTCGGACGCTCAAGCGAGAGAAAAGTACGTATTACTTGAAAATCCAACCATTTTAGATAGGAAAAAGAAAAATTTGCCGATTGATCGACCAACTCCATTTTTTTCTTCTTTCTACCGAGCGTGCGTATATGTACATGGATATTGGTTGCTCCAAAAGAAGAATCTGATTCATTTAATAATTCTGGCGTAATCAAGATATTTATTAACGTTATTACCCTTTGATCTTACTATAAAAATGTTTGTACTAATTAAATTTGTACGATGCTCTTGTGCAGGTGAAAAGAAAAAATATGTGCATAATATTCGATCTACGTGCTTTTGTTTAATATTATGGATAGGATTATAGGATCGATGTTACGAAATCAGATTCGAAGAAAACGTTTGCGGATCGATTTGTTTACCTTTTCGACTTGCATACAACCTGCTTTCTCGTAAATTCGACTGAACCGTATGCAATGACTCACTAGAGTCACTTGTCTCGCAAAGCAGGCCGATTGGGCGCCATGTTTTTATCGTTTGCAACCGAGAAGTACAATAGTTTACGCAAAATACTATAACTAGTAATAATGATATTATAAGAAAATAGTGTTGTTTCCTTTATGAAATACAGCACGGATTGAACGAGCAATTCCTTTGTTTCATGTTACTAAATGATTCTCTTCTCTTGATCTTATAAATAAATGATTACATCTATTTAACAATGTAATTGAACGTATTGCTTCACTTAACATAATATATATATTTTATATGAATATCAACGTTTTTTTTCCTTCTTAACCAATAGTTTTTCCATGTAAAAATAATATTTTAATATGTATTGAAAATTTGAATTTGTCTTTCTTACATAGGATTACTTTATATTTGTTTGTATATTATTTATAATGTTTCAGATTGGCACTGTACGTGTATGAATATTTATTACATGTTGGCGCACAAAAAGCAGCCCAAACATTTTTGTCAGAGGTAATTAAACAACAGCTAATTCATCAATATATTATAGAAAATGTGATTATGCATCATATATTAATTATATCTTATTTTATTGCACAGATACGATGGGAGAAGAATATCACACTTGGGGAGCCACCTGGCTTCTTACACTCATGGTGGTGGTAAGTATTATAAGTTATTTTATCTCATCAAGAAGATATCTAACAAGAGTCAAGAAGTAGCTTAATGTTTATGTTTTCAAATATTACAGTGTATTCTGGGACCTATACTCAGCAGCACCAGAACGACGGGATTCCTGTGAACACAGCAGTGAAGCCAAAGCTTTTCATGATTACGTTAGTATATTTCCATGATTGAAAAATTATTATTTTGTCTGAAAAGATTCTCATAAAAATATTTTGTGTTGGCAGGGCTTTGTGAACAGTGGTTATGGTGTCAATGGCATTGCCCATGTAAGTTGTATTCTTGAAATTATAATAATTTAAGTTCAATTCAATTTAAATTGTATTTGAGGACCTATATGAATAATGCTCGTAGATGACAAAGATAAATAGATGAAACATGTAACAAAATTAAGATAATGTTCTGTATCTGTGTATATAATATAATTACAGAATGCTGGTCCAGCGCCTTCCCCCATAGGACAAATGCCACCCAATGATGGTATGCCTGGTGGACCGATGCCTCCTGCTTTCTTCCCAGTAAGTTTTTTTATACTTTAATGTTCATGTTTTGTTTTATACTGTTTCAGGTGAATCAGATTTACTTAAAACATCTAAATCATTTTTGTTTTATTCTACAATTAATAATTAACTAATATTTGTTTATACGAAACATCCATTGCGTTTACCTGATTACTGTAAAATGTACACGGTGTTGTTGGGTTTTGAAACAAGTGTACATTCAATTAAAATTCTCATGCCATGCTTGTCTACACTGTATCTATGTACTTATTTTCTATCTGCTATGTATCTAACACTTGAATGTGCGTTCCTTTACCATTTTCACTCTCTGATCTCCTCTTTGCATAAAGCAGGAAATAAACCAGAAAAATGTACCAGGAAAGATTTTGTATAGATGTTAGAAAATAGTTTTAGCCAGTCATTTTTATAGTAGGATGATAATAAAACACACTTCTCTACATTCAATTCAGAAGCCTGCTTAGATAGTAGTCTAGTACTCGATACAAGCAACTTCGATCAATCCTTTATGATAGGTATAGAGATTAAAAACAATGCCTAAAGAATGTAAAGTTAAATCATCGCGATTTTACTGAGACATGTCCATATATTTTAAAGAAAAGACTTTATTTATTTTTTTTCATTTAATATCAAACTTTTGTTCCAATGCGATATGGAACGCGTTCTGTATCGGCCGCGTGAAAAATATTGGATAGGCGAGAACAAACATTTTTTTGTTCTCTTTCTAATATTGTAATGATAACTTTTAGATTTTTAAGGTGCCGACCGACATAGTATTAACACAAAATCATACCCAAGCCTTCTAGTCTAGCTGTTGCCTGGATCGCAGTGTTGCTACATGTCTGTCGTTTGCGTTGCTTGTTGCAGAACAACTCGACAATGCGACCATCTCCGCCCACACACCCCTCATCACAGCCATCCCCCCAGCACCCCCAGCCACCCCCGCCCCCACACTCGCAGATGATGTCCACACAGGTAAGCCTCATTTGACACACTACACATTTATCACTCATCACGAAGATCCACTTTCATTACACCATTATCATCATTTACCTTATGACCGTTTGCTCGAATTCGCTTTTACTCCTACGAAAATTACTCGCAACCCTTTCGTCACGCACAGAACGTATAAGGTTTAAAGGGTTGTGTTAAAGAACAGATTTTCTTGTACACTAGGATACATGATTGAAACCAAACAATAAAACAGCATTTGTAATGTAATGTAAATTGTTGAATATATGTATCCAAAGGTAAGGAACAAAATTAATAAATTATTAATGTTTATAATATGGGCTTAATAATACAAGGTAAGAACTGCATCGTACGCGACACTTCAGTTCACTTTGACTTGTTTTCTGTTAAATATCAACCCTCCTGTGATCCTACTTGCACATTAACAAAATACAAGTGTTGGTGATGTGCCCTGCGATTTTTATCGTAGCACATGTCGTATGGCCTAATATGTGATCGATTGCTTGTCACGGCTGCCTGGTGTGTCAGTTTTGTAACGTACGATAGCTATAACGAATTATGCGATTTTTGTTTGCATATCTTCAAATTTTCTTTGCTTAACACCTAGACATTTTACTTGTTACAGTTCATGGGCGGTCCGCGATATCCTGCTGGCCCCAGACCCGGAGTTCGGATGCCACAAATGGGGAATGAGTTCAATGGGGTGTGTATATTTATACTTACAAGTGTAACACAACTATAGCTCAAAGAGAGCAATTAGTAACACATTGTCCGCTTTTTTATTTTGATTTCAGCCACCGGGACAACCAATGATGCCAAATAGTATGGATCCAACTAGACAAGGTAAGAGCCCAGTTTTATGCTAGATTCTCATTGATTTTTTTTCTGGCATTGACAATAATTGCGAGAGGAGAATGGCATAGACGCATGCATACCAAAAACCACACAGCAATAAATGAATAAGTAATTATTAAAAGTGGATTGGATTGCTGTGATGTGGAGTGGATTGGTTTTTGAATTGTCTAGTTACGTGCAGTGGTGTAGTTTTCAAGTTAATATCATTATTATTAGCATTTTATATTAATTCTCTTGCTATCTTCTTTCTTGCATCGGAAGTAAAAAATCGACTTAACGTTTCACTTAATGATAAAGTAAGTTCTTTATTTATAATATTTTCCTTTTTTTATTTTAATACGCTTTTAAATATATTCACCCATTTATTTTTAAGAATATAAAACAGTAAACATAGGTCTACAAGTTTATTATATCACGGTTTTATAAAAATAGAAAGTATTGATCGATCTGTCAAGAATTTTTACGGGAAGATAAAAAAGCAAATTTCTTAAAATGGCATTTACTGAGAGATCTTCATAGTTACTGGAGCGATATATGTTCACATTGTTCGAGTAATATTCGGAATGTTATTCACTATGCGACCGCAGAGTAACTAGACCTTACCGCCATCAACCTGACCTTACCTACCTGCCGTACTAATGTGTGCTCTTGTGTTCCTCAGGCGAAGCTGGAGAATTTGTAGGGTGGCAAGGTAGGAAGCAACCCAGCAACCAAATCACACTCACATGACTTAGTCAAGCCTAACTTTTATTTTTTCTTCTGCCCGTTTTTTCTCAAAGTTTCTGTTCTCACTTGTTTATATATACGTATATACTTATTCGAATAAGTGCACTAGCTTCGTCTTTTTGTACACTTGCCCGATCTTGTATCTAATTTTGTCAGTTCGATAGATTAAACGCGAAATCAATGTTTAATTCTACTATGAGAACAGTTAAAAATTTGTTTAGTAATTAACACACCCGGGTTTAACTATCTAAAGGAATCAGAATTACAAATAGTTGTTTTAACATCTTATTGTTCTACACTGTAAGATTGCAGTGAACTTGTGGCTAACAAAATACACGTTTGTCTTTGTTGCGAATTACTGGAGCACAAACTTAACAATATGCTAAGATTTGTATCTACTTTCTTATATCGCAAACCTTTTGAAAAAAATTTCACTTTGTTAAAAGAATTATTTATTTATGTTTTGTTTATACAAGATTTTACAATATTATGCAATTCATTCATATCATTATGGACATACATATTGCTGTACATTACCGCAAACCTTTATCTGACCAGGCATCGAATGAATGATTGTCTTGTTTGTCATGTATTGCACTGTTTCATCTTTCCATTGTCAAAGTTCGAAGCTCAGACGTTTATTATTCGGTAGTGCTGTCTCTCATCCTTCGCATGAGCTTTGTCACTCAATTAATTTGTGTAGTATGTGAATTACCAGTTTGGCATGCCATCCACTCGCTTCATTATTTAGAAATGACTTCGGCAAAGCATGACTCGGATATCATTTTTATTTCAGAACTATTATAAGTGCATTAAGATAGTTGTAAATAAAAATGATCAACGTATTTATATATATATATATATATATTATATACAAATACTCCATATAGTCACATGATTTGCCGTTGATCCAATGATTCACGATTTGCATTAGTATTAACATAAAACTAGAACAGCATTAATATTCATGACTTTAGACAGATGTATCAAATATTGTTTTCATTCATAGCTCCTCCAGGCATGAACCCAATGAATCCCAGGATGAATCCTCCGCGGGGACCAGGCATGGGTCCTATGGGACCTGGAAGCTATGGCCCAGGAATGAGGGGTCCACCGCCTAATAGTAGTTTAGGTCCAGGAGGTCCTGGAGGTCCCGGTATGCCACCAATGAGCATGGCTGGACCAGGTGGTAGACAACAATGGCAACCGAACACATCTACGGTACAAGTCTTACTTATGTTTTACTTATTCCTTTAAATGATCGATTTCATTAATGTTTTATTAATAATGGATTTTTATTATAGCCAATGAATTATTCATCATCATCGCCGGGTAATTACGGAGGGCCACCTGGTTCGACGGGTCCTCCAGGCCCGGGTACACCGATCATGCCCAGCCCACAAGATAGTAGTAATAGTGGTGGCGAAAATATGTATACCATGATGAAACCTGTACCTGGAGGAAATATGCCTGGTGTAAGTAATCATCCTTTTAGTTTTTTTTCTATTGTTTCAAAGCTACATCATCAGTGTTCACCGGATGTATTTTTTGTTGTATCAGGACTTTCCGATGAGTGGTGGACCAGAGGGTGGTCCAATGGGTCCTATGGGGCCAAATACGATGGGTCCTGTTCTGAATGGTGACGGCCTTGATGGAATGAAGAACAGTCCAGCCAATGGGGGCCCTGGTACACCACGGGAAGACAGTGGAAGTGGAATGGGTGATTATAATCTTGGTGGTTTTGGAGGTCCCGGAGAAAATGTAAGTATTAGTAAGTTTTATTCAACGAATCCCTATTACAGTCACTCGACGTGTTAATATGGACTTATATGTGATTGTCAATTAATTAACCGACTCTTAATCGGCAAATTGTTTGTTATAAAGAATCAATTCGCTGTTGAATGTATTAGGATAAAATATGAGTCCATATGATAACCGATTCTTCTTCAGCAATTAACAGATTCAGGTGCTTTCGTCAATGCGTCAATAAGTTAATTATTTGATTAAAAAATAATTTGGGTTTACTACATTTGAAGGGCTTATCCTCGAGCTTATTCCAACCACCTGGTTAATGCTTAATCCAAAACGTATCGATACTTGACAATGATTCGAAACGTCCTATTTAATCATATTAGGCTTGTTGGGAAATTTAATTTAGATTATCTCCATTTGCATCTAATGTTGTTGTAACTGTTTGGCTCAGATTGTGTCTAACTATTATCATACTAACAGTATGGCTAATGATGCGAACATAAAGTGGGTATAAAAATCCCGAAGCATTTGACACGTATTTTTTTAATTTAGAGGAATAACTTTAATATCGAAAATTAAAAATGTTATATAACGATTGCGTCCAAAGATATTGATTAAGAATGTTTCGAGATCTTTTCTACCTACTTTACATCTACAAAACAGTATAGAACAATTTCGTACAATAATACATGAGATTCCGTAAGGTGTATCGTATGATTTGAAGAAAATAAGTATTTTAGACATACGTGTCATACATACAATTTAATGAAATTAATTTGTGGTCGAATAAGGTGTACAAAATTTTTCTACATAAAATCTCCTATTAGCATATAATAAGCCAGACGTATTAAAAGTGAATCTGATCATCATATTTATATACAAATAGGAATATTGCTGAATACGATACGCATTACGGAAAATCGTTTGATAATTGTATAATCGAGTCGTTTAACGAGCGCGCGGAAAACGGTATTCCTTTTCCTTTTTAATCTTACGTTATTATTGCGGAATAACGAATAGGATTTTGAATGAAAGGAGTGATAAGTAATCTCGCACGTGCGCCTTCTGTATTCCCGACAGTTTTTTTAAAAAGTCAAGTCGCCTTGGATCCAGCCTCGAGTTCGTAGATGCCGTAGATTTCCCGGTTAATCACGCAATGTGGAAAAGAAGGATAAATTTAAAACCGCTGAGTTTTATGTTGTCACGTGCGATCCACGTCACGTGTTACCCGCGGTTCATACGCGATATTCTTCAATGGCTCAAGCACTTATTGTACGCTCGTGGCAAAATATAAAACACAGATGCATACAAACACATACACGCGTGCATTCGCGTCTCGACGTGCGTTCGTTTAATTATTTGCCTCTAATCGAGTTAGGCTAGCATTTAAGTGCTCACTACGTTACTTACATATGGAATTATGATACATAACATGATTCATGATTTAAACACACTATAAGGATATTGAGAAGTATATATATTATATATATGCTTTGCTAAATACTCACAAGGTTGCAGACTAGGATTTTATTATTCTTTTTCTTTATTTTTATTTGATTTTTTTTTAATATGATTACTTCAATTTACATTTTTATTGTCGACGGTACGATGGCTTTTTTATCGACTCAACGCCAACGTCTATTTATATTTATTTGAACGTTAGCTTGTAAGCAAAGGTGCCTGAAAAACCGCCAACTACATACTGTGATTATCAATCGCATAATTGTCAATCGATTTCTCAATTTTCTTCTCTATCCTAGCTTTTCTGTTTATTATTTTTTTTTTATTCTTATTTTACTTTCTTTCTCTTAATTCGCACCGCTAGCTTGCCGCTGGCTACTACCTGGCTTATTTTTCATCCCATTATAGAGTTACATCAGTATCTAGACATATTTTTTAATTTTAATTGAATTGTACGGTTAATTTGATAATATTCAGAACAGGAATTAAGTACTTTGAATTTGCTTTCGATTTTATCGAACCGAGAAATATATCTTTTGCCAAAATTAAATTTATCGAAAAGCGTGAAATTAATTCTTCAACGCGTTCAACTGCGGGTATCCATTTACATCGTCTTTGCGTATCATCTATGTGTAAGCATAAGTTTTAGCACATAACGTTGCAATTAGGGACGTAATTTCCATAAAGAAACTGATACATAAAAATAATTGACTTGTTTCTATTGTACAATTCGACGTATTCGCTGATATGCAATGGCGCCATACAAGCGGATACCCAGATATACGCACGTCACTTTTTACACGGTCTTACCTAATCGCTCGAATTCTTTTCTAAATCAATGACACTCTGTAATGAGGTGATTAAAATCAGCCGAACTCGGATCGAGTCCCTCCACTATTTGCTCAGAATTCACATTATCGATAAACGAAGCAAGTTTTTTTTTTAATGACAAGCGTACCATTTATCTCGCAGCCATTAACATCGCAATGCTCGACGATTTAATTACAATGTAAACTAAGTGACTTGTTTGAAAGACAACAAAAACAATGTTGGCACCATCATGAGACAAACGCGTACAAATCTAGTCATGCACGATAACTTTTTTAAAAATGCTAGTTCTGTTGCTGAATTCTACTCGCATATGTGGGTTCGAGCATGATAACTGCATTTTTTCATCCTCTAACTTAACTGTACTACGATTTTAAAGTTAATTTTTCGTAAGAGCAAGTTCCTATTAAAAATTCGAACCAACAACGAAAATCTCAAGTTCCTTCGAGATTAGCTTATCGAGTTTCCTCGTTCAACAACGATACGCTGACTCCGACGAGTATTGCGAGGCGAATGGTGCCGCGACTTAACGAAAAAAAAGTACTTGGGAATAATATAAAGGAAGGGTAGTTATATATATAGCGTACACAACGATATATATATAACATGTAATTATTTTTGTATAAGAGTCGTAGACGGTGTAAGTACTGAACCTAAACGAATGAGTGTGACAAACGTAAAAAAAAGAAAGTGGAAATAGATACGGGCCGATAAAGGAGATATCGAAATGAAAAAGAAAAATCGTGCGAACCTCCCGGCATCCATCCGTCCGTAATGGTTATAGGTCAGTACCGGACTATGCTGTGCTGCTGTTAGTTGTGTTTTAAATTAATCGAAAATATTGAAAAAAGAAAAAAAAAGATGTCGATGGAATTATGTAATCATGAGAGGAGAGAAAGAAGAAGCGCGAGAGAGGGAGAGAATTGCGAGTGGATACTCTGAGAGCACCGGCAAGATCGAACATCGATTAACTCGAGGGCGATCAAACTCAGATATTTTCCACGCGATACTATTTGTAACTTCTCGAGGAAATTAGATTTACTTTTACCACGTTTCTTTTTAGTTTTATATACATACTTTTTCTCTTTTTTTTACACGAGTATACATATAACACTTTTAGAGATACGCATCATTTAGTATTTATGACGCTATAATTTAATAATTACTTATTTTGTATAAAATTTTATATATATACATATATGTAATGATAATATTGTTAGGACGAGAAAGTAATCAATGTTAATCATGATTCAACGAATGACGAGGGTTTTGTAGGGTTTCGGTGAACACTAGTCGGACGATAACTACTTATGCCACTTCTTTTGCCGAGCTCGAGGCGCAATGAAAGTTTGCCGTGAAAGAAGACTGTCTTATATTCCATATTAGTTTTGAATATTTTTTAAGAGGAAAAAAAATAAAAGAAAACGATGTAAGCTGCTTGCCGTTGTTCCGGAGTAATCACCGTGTCAATTAACATGCGTACTTTTAATTAGGTAGAAAAGGAAGCACACACACAGACACACACATATACATATAGATATATAGATATATAAATATACACACGTAACAAGAGGTAACTAAAATATTCGCTTTTACCAACTTTAATAACGTTTAATCGGTGCGAGATGTCGATGAACATCGTTTCGAACTAAGAGAATCCTCGTAACGTAATTGCGTATTAAACGGTTTAATTTGCTCCAACAATTTATTCAGTTAGATTGAAAGCTGCGTGCATAACGCAAATCGTCGTCGTCTGTGCTGTTTACTTGCTTTTAAATTTCATTGAATCGATCGTGTTCTGGTGCAGATGTCTCTCAACGAAGAAAGCCAAAACGAGAAGCGAGTCGAACGTGGAATTGTTAATGTTGGTAGAATCAATTTTATTTTGCTTGTAACGCGACTCGTTGTCGTGCGTTATTCAGAGGAAAGTAATTTCAAGGTTGCCCGATAAAGCGTGCCTCGGAGAAAAAGATATAATATTACATATTACGGCGTGAAGCGCACTATTATGGTACTTTAGAAACGAGAATCGTCGAATTACTTTTAACACAGCCCCACGTTGTAAGCAAATGAATGGCGATGAACGATTACATTTATTAATATATGCCTAAGCCCAGGGGAAATCGAGACAATAAATGTAAACCTGTTACACTGAGAACTACTGCGTTTTTCTTTTTTATTTGCGTTCAAATCCGCAGGGTGCTGGCTACAAGAACGTTTATATATGACTATCTGTTTCCGCATTACGTTACTTTCTTTATTTTCTGGTAATCACATGTCATTTGTGTTTCACATTGCGTTCTTTTCCTAAATAAAATCCGGTCGACTCGACACGGAATCGCTACGATCGAAAATTCACACATGGTCACGCGTTCTTTCTCTCTTTTTTCTAAGCATAATCTATACATTTGTTCTAACACAAAACATCCGTCGCTTACGCGGCAATTACATGTGCATATGAAATATGTTCTTAATGTTGCTTCAACGTCACGTAAGTTTTTGCCACTAATGTTAAAGACACTTGCTTCAGATTCGGAAAACTAACACTGAGCACGTAAATAAATGTATAAATTAGGATTGTTCATCAATTCTCAGATCTCGTCGGAGCAAATCGAGGCATGATAAAAGAATGTTACATACTGTGGAACACAATGTCTGTGATGTTACCTAACTACTCTAACGCGGTGAATATTTGAAAGTGAATTTCGATGAATAGAGAAACGGAAGAAGAAATAGTGAAATCTGATAGCTGTATATAGTACTAGCCTGTACTGACCTGTAGCACATGGATGCGTGAGCACAAAGCGATTGGTGGATTGCGAGATCGTATCGAGACACGATTTAAAAGTATTGCAAAGTATTGATCAGCAGAAAAATTATTCTATGTAATCCATGAGGGATGACACGTCGAGTTTCTCTGTTACAATTTTTTCTTAATATTTGAATAAGAGTTTTTCATTGCTGGTGAGGTGTGCGTGAATGGGGGGCAAGTGGCGCACACGAAAGGCGCAGGAAATTTTTTTTGTACATTCTCTTCATTTATTTATTTGTTTCTATTTTATTTTTTTTTTTGCTCGATACGGGCTTCTTTTTTATGTAACGTCCATGTGTTGTGGGTCAGAGCGCCCTGGAAATGTGGAACCTCTGTTCGCGGTTCCCAATACCAAATTTTTTTTCCTAGTTCATTCATGTATTAATCCTCTCTTTAAGTTTTTGCGTTTCACGAGCCCAGCCCCTTCACGACGCACCATCACCGCGCCGCACAAACAATTTGCGGCATGTCAGCGTTTTCTTTTTTTTTTTTTTTAACTCCGAGAGTTCACCTCGGGATCAGCGAACCGCGATGAGTGAGTTTCGAGCACCTTCAACGGCGCTGGGTTTGACGAGTAGAAATTTATTATTTTCATATCTAAAAATAATTTTGGTGCCGTCACGGCTCGCTGATGAAACGCTGAGAAAATGAAAAATCCGGGCAAGATATCGCCTCGTGGTGGTCTTGCCTGACGTCTTACGTGTAACCGGCCTGGTGTTGGTTGATTCGCAGGATCAAACTGAGTCAGCGGCCATACTCAAGATCAAGGAGAGCATGCAGGAAGAGGCGAAGAGGTTTGAAAAGGACTCAGATCACCCCGATTATTACATACAATAACTCTTCACGAGTCGTTGGGCCCCGAGACCAAACTAACGTTTTAAGAAAAGATCCTCCCCCCCTCTCTCTCTCTCTCTCTCTTTCTCTCTATTTCTATCTCTTTGTCCTACGAAAATCCAGAACTGTCCTCATTGCACTACCCTACGATAATCTCTCCTTCGGCCCGGTCCCTTCTCTTCGAGTCAAAGCATAAGGGCAGAGGAAAATTGAAGAAAATATATAAAAAAGGGAAGAACTGAGCTCGATAAGAGAAATCCACAATATTTGAGTATATTCTCCCTCTGCAGAGTGAGGAGGGGGCCTCGTCCATGATTTTTCCTCGCGAAGGATCCCATTTAAAAACCAAGAGTTATCGAATCTTCGTGAGAGCACTCCGCAAATCACGCAAATCTTTTTCGTAATTTCGCGTTGACGTACATTCTTAGAAAAATTACTCCTGTACATACGCGCACGATCATCTCGAATCGTCGTCGATCGACGACCTTTCGCTACTTCCGCAAATGGACACGGGACGAGACCTTTCGAGTATCACTTCGAATAACTCGAAGGTCTTGAAACGCAGAAAAATGTCGGTTTAAAAAAAAAAGAAAACGTAGATTTGGTATCGCGATTCTTAAAAAATCACGTTTCGATTGCTTCGACCACGGTGGTACTCGAAATTTTTAATTGTATTTAATATATACGCCCGTGCCATTTGGGTCAGGTTAATCCCGTTTCGACGTCGTTTTTTATCATTGAATAGTGATTTATCCCTTAGAAATTCCCCGTACCGCCTCCTACTCTCTTAGGAACCCCGTTTTTGTTTTCTAACAAAGAGAAAAGAAAAATGCTAAGTGCTTCCTTATTGGCTCTAAGTTGAAAGAAAACGCTATATTTTTTGTACAGTTCGAGAAAGCAGTATGTGTGATGTTTTTATATATATATACGGGAGTAGTAGCCGTTCCCCATTCCTTCCTGTCTCTCCCTTCGATATTTTCGTTTGCCACAGAGAGTTTCATCGGTTTCCTCGGTCGTCGAAAAACGTAACTGTGATAAAAAAAATTACAAGTACACTTCCGGTATCGCGGATCAATTGCGCTTTGAATGCGCGGCAGGCGTTGAAAAAGAGCACACGCTTTGATAGCGCATAATTTATCAAACGTATGATACATACATATAAATTGAAAGTCGATGTCAAAGATACAAAGTATAGACATTAACAATAGAATAACCGTATATGTGTTTATCGATAGAGCATATTTATTAAGCGCGTGTTCATTTTCGACTCTCGCCGTTTTATTAGTTTTAAAACGTCGACGAAACGCCTTTCGCAGAATACTCGAAGCGAGATCGATCGATCTCCGGGAAAGGTAACTCGTCCGTGAAATTCCAGATAATTAAAATGAAGTTTCACGCGAAACCGAATCATTGTACGAAGTATGTTTCGAAAAAAAAAACACGATCGATCCCGCCGCAAGATTGTACGTCAGCGCAGCGATTCGCGAGCATCGGTAGCATTAAACATACCTGTACTCGTTATTGTGGCATCATTTTACAATCTATCAGTTATTCCTTCCGAGAAAAATAAGCGTCGATATCTTCCACGAAGTTGTATACATTCACGTATTAACCGTAAGAGGATCCACGAGAACGCAACGTCTTTTTTTTTCTCGTTGCAAAGAATTTTAGAATGGTCAACGGTATCGATGTAAAAACTTAATTTATTTAGANGTTGTATACATTCACGTATTAACCGTAAGAGGATCCACGAGAACGCAACGTCTTTTTTTTTTCTCGTTGCAAAGAATTTTAGAATGGTCAACGGTATCGATGTTAAAACTTAATTTATTTAGAAGAGGGAGTAAAGAACGGGACGACGTGCATGAAAACGGTACGCGGGAATCGTGATGAGAGATCAATCGATAACGTTGTTCAAATTTGATTGACGGCGAATTCACGGGCATTCTTTATACGTTCGAGACGTTGCAATCTCGATCGTATTGCACACAGTGGATCGATTTTTAGTTGAATCGAGAAGCGCACAGTATTCAAAGGCTGCAATAATATTATTGAGGGAACGCAGACACTCGGGTTTTACGTCTTATTTGTATCCGAACGAGAGAAACCCGACGAAACGGTTCTTCGAGTTATTGTAACTCCCCCTTCCTATTATCCCCTTAGAATTTAATCCGCTGTGGCGGTAATCCGGCCAGTGTGCGTTGATAGTACATATTAGACGAATTTTCATCCGTTCGAGACGATCGTTTGTTAATTACCAGTTCGTGCAACAGCCGATGTTCGAAGAAATTTAGTCGTTTTATTCTTCTCGGTATTCGAAAGAATAGCAATACGTTGAAACAACGTATTGTTCAATTGTATAAGGGTCAATTCGTTTAATTGTCTGGTTGACAAAGAACACGTGAATCCGTACAAAATAACGATTGCACACGTGAACGCGACCGAACAACTAATTGAGATAGGGTTTGAACTTGTTTGGAATTTAATCCTAGTTTGATTCGGTATGTAAATAATCCTTGTGGCAATCGTTGAAAATATTCGGCAATCTATGCAACTTCTACATTCGCCCGTTTTATTTCCTGGTCGATGCCACGGTACCGGCGGCGTGTACACGCACTCACGTGTAGCATTTCGGCGTGATTCAAATGTAAATGTAAGTTGTACAAATTCTCGAGAGTGCAATTCGGATTAAATAGCCTACGTAAATACGATGAAACGCGCGGTGTTCCTGATAATTAACGGGCGTTGACGTTCGTTTCGTTTATTAATCCTATCTTTCCCCAAATTATTTTATCGACAAACCAAAAAATAATGAATGTCATTAATTTGATTCAATGATATTCATTCATTTCATTGATGAGAACTTTTGATTATCGTAATTCTTGTTTGTGGGAAAGGCAGAGTTAAGTTCTTAAATTCGGGTCGTTTCTCTTCATATACTTAGAGTTATTGAAGGAATTGATGATATTTTTATAAAATTCGTCCTCTTCCTTGCTACTTTTTCGTCACCCGAATTTAGATATATTTGTTTTGGAACCGCGTCCTATTTAATTATAGCGATTATAATTTTTATATAAAATATTTACTTTTTCGTTTATCCTGCAAGGGACGAGTCGTTTTATACGTAATGATATTCTTCTTTCATAAATTAAAAGGAACTTTGTGTTAAGGATAGACCAAAAATTGTTTGAAGCGAGACCGCGTACAATAGTTCGTATTGAATCGTGTGTTGCGCAGAATCGACTGTAAACAGAGCACGAGTTTAAATCAATAATGATTCTAATTAACGAATACGAGAAGAGATATTTGTATATTGTTTAAAGCAAGAGTTGAACTCGTCACGATTAGGTAAAGAAATAAGAAAAAGAAATGGTACCTCGGCGTACCGTTATTTCGCGTTGCGATTGCGTAAGATAATTAGGAATTTATATAATAATAAGTAAGGGTAAATTAGGTTGGCATAGAGGAGTCTCCGAATCAACGTAATTGTAACCACAATTAAGAAAGGATTCCAACGTGTGTAAATTACATGAGATAGGTATGAATTAGGAATCGATGAGCCGCCATCGTCCCCGCCCAAATCACGATCTCCCATCCTATCCTTCGAGTGTTTGCATCAATGAGAAATGAAGCCGTAAATTTCATTTTTCTAATTTAATTGTACGATGATTGTAACACTGACGCGGGCTGTAAATCTTGCGGCTGACCTCACGTATTCGTTAAATTCACACATAATTATCGACATAATTATAGATACCTATAACGAATATAGCATTCAAGTAGCAAGTAATAAACGATAAAATAATGGAATAAATATCATCTATCCTTCAACTCGGAACTATTTTCTGTTCCTCGCACCTCACGTTTACACTAGTGAATACCAGCGGAACATTATCGAAGACTCGAAGCTATCCCGGATTTCACTTATGGGTAAGTTATGTATTTCTCTTTTATTCATTTATATTGTAAGATTTAAGATAACATTGATATACGATCGAATCAGAACCGCTATGAGACTAATAAAAATCTATTGCGAAACGCCTAAACAAAATTGGATCGTAGCGCATGATGCGAATTAAGTTCAAGGGAACGCAATCGGAATACTTAGCGTCCCATCGCGGTATTCGGTTCAATTTCATCGTGGCACGAAGGTTGAGTATGCGAGACCAGCATGACGCGGAAATACGGGTTCTGCCGGTTAGACTTTCTAGATTTCATGTGGTATTAGGTCATTGTTGGCGATGTTTTCTTTAAAAACCGTCAGGAATTATTTACGCGAAAGACTTACGAATCAATGACCTGCAAACGCTCCGAGCGGTAAATCCGATACACCAATGTCGTAATCACATTGATTCTGTCAAATTTAATCTAATCTATATTTCATTCATACTGCTCGAGCTTCAAATAAATATCAAATATACGTAGTAATTATTCTATCATATTTATTATTAGTATGACTATTTACTGGTTTGTATTATCTAATGAAATAATTAGGTCGAAACTGTAACAGTACTTATAACTTGCAATACTTGTAATTGGAAGATAAAAAATATCGTTCGTACGCCAATGCGTAAATCGACAGGTTGCCGTTCCACATACTTCTTTGTATGTACTCTGTACTCACCATGGAAGGATGTTCAATGAGTTGTTGGCCTTGACCAATTACTATAGCAACGTGCATTTCCGGAAAGCCCCCGATCTCGGCTCACGAGATCTTCCTTCACTCGAACAACTAATCTAACTGCAGTAAAATATTCATCTTTCGATATGATAAATGATCACATGAATGCATCATCAGTTATGATCTTAACTAAATACGTAATAGCAAGTGTATAAAAAAAATGTAATAATAATAAGTGTATATAAAAATAAAAATATGTTGGAAATAAAATATAGTGATATAAAATATAGTGATGATAAAAATTAAGTACAGATGTGCAATACATAATAAATGATAGGAGAATGGAAGTTTGAAAATTGAAACGCAAACATATGCACGTGTCATTTTAATTTATTTGTTTTATCGGTTGACTGCATACATTAAAGAAAACTCGTTTAGAGATTGCGCCGTATATCTGGAAAGTGACGATTATGTTGGAATGTCGTGACAGTTACAAACGGTGATCAACAGTTCATTCGAAAAGAAGGATATCGTGTTCTATCGTCCTTGTCTCACTTTACTCGTTTCCACCTCGAACCTGTACGCAAGCGCTACAGACCTCCGCGCTACTGAACGAATCTTACCTTGTTTCCTTCGCCTTCTTGAATTTTCATTTTTACTCAACGAGCGTGTAATAATGATTCAAATACTAGTTCGCAGGTATTCGAAAATTCGAGCACACTACCCTCGGCTTGGGTGCGATCAGCATATTTTATTTCGGTTCTCGTGTTACGCGACGCGCGTGTCAACTCGGGGCTAAAAACTCAATTCAGTGATGTTTAAAAGTATTGTATAATTAACATGTAATTAAGTTTTTAATCTCAAATAGATTTTAGGTCCTGAACAAAAAAGTGGTTGACGAAGTTTCAGAATTCCATCCGAATTCGAAAAGAATTCCTGAGCCGAATTTTATATTACCAAATATGAATAAAGAATTTAATATAGAATATGAATAAAATATCTCTGTTTAATGATCGTCACTTTTTTTGTACAAGAAATGAATATTTTTAATTGTTGAAATTAATCCAATGTCAAATGGAGCAATTGGAATTATGCGGTTCATCAACTTTCGAAGGTATCTATTTACCCATTCTTGAACTGATAATATGATTATTAATATCGATAACAATTATATGGAATACTGAGACTTGGAGGTGTGTCGAGGTATGATTTAACGTGGGATGGTTCGTGCATGCCTTCGGTGGTGATGAGTACGGGACCGAAGGCAAGCCTTATACTTATACCATGGTGCGGGTTCAATGTGTTCAGTTTTGCTATGACCGTCGAGTGATCACGAGACACAGACAGAACTCCTGTTTTGAGTCCTGTACAGTCCCAACGAAGAAGATATAGGATAGAGCATGGAATTCCGAACGTTTGTAGTAAGTAGACATAATCTTCTTTTTTTATTATAACAAATGCAATTAATATTATTTTATCGTGTACCGTTAAAAGTATCATCGAGTGAAATTGTACGACAGCATCTAACATAGTTCATCACTGAAACAAGCTTTTATAATCGCATAAAAGAAATCTTATTTTTGGAATTGTTTCATACAATTTCCTTCTAAGAAAAACGTTCCATTGAAATTTCAAGTGATCGCATTGTAATTTTTAATCATCCCAATGAAGCATTTGGATTGTAATTAACCAGTTAGCATTCCGTTAATGTCCAAAATAACGAAAAGGTCTAGTTTTCCTGATGACTTTTATTACGCATTTGCGTAACGGTATTACTTTATACCGGTTCCTGATTACTGAATACGGGACATTTCTATAACCAGCGCCGGCTAGTTCATTTACTTAATTTTTTCCATTGCTTTTGATTAATCGACTACTGGTCGCATCGAGCAATTGTTAAGTGATGAATGTACTGTACTAAAAAAAGGATGCTACGAAGATGAATGAAGTGTTTCTGGTCTAATAATTGCGCGTGACGCTTTTAATCTTCGAAATTCCTCTAGATCGAAGAATGTAACGGCGTGCACGCTTAGTGGGCCAGCGCGCAAGACTATAGTCCTGAGTATTAATAGTCCGCGGAGCGTGGACCGAGTACCGTTAAGGCCGAATACGATACCTCGGTATCTTAACGGGGAATGCCTTGTATACAACAGCAAAACGTTACAAGAGCCTGACTGGATCAAACAACTCGTTGTACATTTTTTGTTTTGCAAATGATTCTCTTTTCACTCTTTTAACATACGTTGTTGGGTATACGAAATATTAGCATGCCGCCTTGTTAAAATTAAGACTCCAGTGGTAATTAAAACAACGAAAGTAAAATAGAAACTGAGATTCCGTGTATGAGACAATTGAGTCTACACCGAGTATCTAACTGAATTAGCATTGACTTTATCGTTCTGAATGCACACCAGATTAAATTAAAAAGAAATGCGAATAATGTTAAGATAGGAATTTCCAGCTTACAGAATAAAAGTGATTGTAATGGATGGTAAAGCATGTAACTGACATTTTAGATGATACTTTTATGCGTTTCTTGTCGCGCGAATGAATTGAAACCGAATGACGTCGGCTCGACGACAGAGTCCAATGAACCACCGGAAGGATACTACGCGTTCGTAAAATCGCCGAACGCTGAACCGCCGAAAGTGAGGCCACCGCCTTACATAGATAGCGACAAAGAATGTTACGGTATTTCAAAGTTGTGCCACTTTTAATCGATGACAAACGTTCCCCCCATAATAAATGCAAATTGCTTCAGACACCGGTAAAGGAAAGGGTTACGTCTCCATTCATAATATCTGTGGCGATCTTAACAAGGGTTATATACCGCGAAATCCTATGAATCAATATTTCAATGGCTCCTCGTACCCATTGTAAGTATATTAAAAAAAATTGGTTTATAACTAAAAAGAATCGTGTATCTAAAATTTCAATAATTCTTTATAGCACTCTGATAAAGAATCATACGTTGAAATTCTTAAGTAAGGCGTTGCCTATACTCAAAGCCGACGATTCTTTACCGAAAGTCGCGACGGTTCATTCCTATTCTCAAAATTCGTAAGTAAACTACAAGAAGAAATCTACTAATATAAAATACACAATCTGTTTAACGGAGATTTTTTTAAACTAGAGTCGATACCGATGAGAAAAGAAGTAGAAGCAAACGATCCTCCGAGTCGGAAAGCGCATTAGACACTTTACGGAACGGTCGTAAATTTTGTGAAAATGGCGGTGGAGTGTAAGTCGCTACAAATTAATTATTTGTAATAATCATAAATAGCGGACTATTCTTGTAATCCTTTTCACTTGATTGTAAAGGGTTTGCATGTTGTACAAAGCGATACAAGGCAAGCCGTTGGCCACTTTGGCAGCCGAGCGTCGGGACGAGCCTTCGACGCCCGAGTACCGTCAACGAACACCTCCACAAGAGAAACCAGAATACAGCGGGCCACCCACCCCTTGTCCGGCTAAAGTGGAGTACGCGACACCAGTATTCGCGAAAAACTATCAAGGGGTCTGGCGCTACGTGGTCCAAATACCTTACGAAGGCTACTTCACGCAAACCATTGAAGTTACCAGATGCATGTAATACAATGG
>SHCU01000008.1:1203634-1216610 GCA_004307685.1 Ceratina australensis
ATACACAATCTGTTTAACGGAGATTTTTTTAAACTAGAGTCGATACCGATGAGAAAAGAAGTAGAAGCAAACGATCCTCCGAGTCGGAAAGCGCATTAGACACTTTACGGAACGGTCGTAAATTTTGTGAAAATGGCGGTGGAGTGTAAGTCGCTACAAATTAATTATTTGTAATAATCATAAATAGCGGACTATTCTTGTAATCCTTTTCACTTGATTGTAAAGGGTTTGCATGTTGTACAAAGCGATACAAGGCAAGCCGTTGGCCACTTTGGCAGCCGAGCGTCGGGACGAGCCTTCGACGCCCGAGTACCGTCAACGAACACCTCCACAAGAGAAACCAGAATACAGCGGGCCACCCACCCCTTGTCCGGCTAAAGTGGAGTACGCGACACCAGTATTCGCGAAAAACTATCAAGGGGTCTGGCGCTACGTGGTCCAAATACCTTACGAAGGCTACTTCACGCAAACCATTGAAGTTACCAGATGCATGTAATACAATGGAGATTGATTAATCAAAAAGATTCTATCGAACGAACACTAAGCAACCTAACTTTAATAGGCAATCGAGGTGTCACTACTTGGATGGCGGATGCCTATCATCACCGAGGTGGACTAGCCTACTCGTAGCAGAAATATTTTACCCTGACACTTTCCTAGAAGAAAATCAGAACACAAGGATCAGTGGTTTAAGGGACCCAGCGAGCTCACCGCCGCCTGTGCACGATTTCCAAAACTATCAGCAATATTTACAAAAACGTGCTGGTGAGAACGAAGCGCGAAATAGTGGCTCGCATCACTGCGACGGTGTTGACGAAATGGGTTGCTTCCAGGTAAATAATTATTGAACTTGTTGACGAGTCGTTTTACAAATGTTGGATCGTTTTAATTGTTTGTTCGATGCAGGTAAGACTGTATTATGACTGGTTCCTGGTGCCAGGAAGCTGCAAGTGTTGGCGACCAGATTACTTCAATCGTTACGTCCGTCGAAGCGGGACTAACGTCGAATTATGATCGAGGAAAAAGCGTCGCATGTTGGGACGCGTTCGTGATACATTCCATCGCATTTCGCGGATCAATTGCGCTACTTCGATCGATCAAGATTATTATTTATTCAATAATAATTATTAATCGCGAGGTGTCCTTACTACATGTATTTTCAGATAACAAAACGTTATTTGAGATGTTTAAAAAGTTATTATGCGGAACAGAGAGCACGATCTGACGACGCAACGTATGTTTTATTGTATTACACTGCAGCATTGTGCACTTTAAGACTGAAGAGAAATACCGTTTTAAACGCATGAGGAAGTCCGCTTCAATGTTTTGTATTGACGCGAATTTTTCCATGCCGTAGAATAACAACAATTCCCTTTCTTCGTTACCCCGATGTTAATACGTATTTCAGTGGTATCGACGTTATATCAGCTCGAAGATAATTAGAATTTTCATTATAAATAAATTCGTTATATATTTAAGATAGCGTGCTTTACGTTATTCCATTCTGGAACTGTAGCAACGTAATTTACTTCTTACAGGACAGCCACGCAAGATCTACTTTCCATTTCCAATTACATAAGTTACATAATTAATATAAGAAACAGCAAGGAATATGGAGAATTATAATATACTCTGAAATAGGAAAGACAAACAAATCCTTCCTTTTCATATTTACACCTTTTACGTACGAATACCTTTACATACAGAACTGATGCAGAGACTATTTTACATCCCTCCCAAGATTCGTAAGCAACCGTGGCCGTTTACAATGCTACACACACCGTATGTAGATATCGCTCAGGTCGGATCAATACTTCGGTCGCTGAAAGACGAGGTGAGAGGTAGCAGGAACGGCTACGGTGCGAAAGAGAGGGAGAACCGCATGGTGTCTGTCGAGAGAACATGGTTATCGAACGATTCCACTTGTTATGGGGTCGTCGAATCGAAGACAGTTCGTATTGCGACTGTCTTTTCATAGAAAACTTACGACGAGGTTCAACCAGTCTAATGATAAAAAAAACGCCTACACTGTTAACCGATTAACTGACCTGTTAAGTAAATTTTCTCCCACCCCTATTCCTACGACCCTCCAGGTTTCTGCTCCGGATTAATTGGGCTTGCTGAAACTAGGCTCAAAACCTGAGTTTGCACTCTGGTCGCTAAGCTAAGAGTCGAATGTTTGCTCGATGCGAACTCGTTATTATAAATAATAACTGGTAGGTAAATACCTGAGGCATTATTTTCCTGACAACGCGATAGTGATATTGAACTATTCGCGGTTGATACCGATGCACTTGATTGAAGAGTTGCATGCAATTTTACATAAGTTTTATAAGCACAACTATTCGATACCTTGAAATAAAATTCACGTAACGTCAGAATTCTGATTGAAGATTCACATCACGTCGGTCAATCGATTCAATAATTCGATTGTCATTAGATATCCTATACAATCCATACTCGTCCCGCACGTTTCAGTACATGAATCTCTTCGCTACTATCATCGAAGTTAATTTTTATTGATAATATTAAACATGTTTTTTTCCAGATTCCGCAACAGACACCAGTAAATTGTGACGAGCCTAACTATTCATTTGAAACGGTGTAATTCAGTTCCTTCAGGTCGGAGCATGACAGGCGTTCGCAGGTCAGATAACGCGGGATTACTTGATCGAGAGCAGTCACCGGTTTCGGAGATCGATGGGAACACCTACCTTGCTCTGCGTCAAACACATTCTCCCACGTGATTCAGTGCAACGTGGGTTATACATATAAATGTGTATGTATATACGGGTAAAGAACGTCGGCTGCTGCGCCAGCTGAAAACGAAACAGTGGGGGTATGCGAACGTAGACAGACCGCGCGCGCAAGGGGAGCGCGACGGAGAAGCAGTTTAGTGTCAGCCGACGGAGGAGCGTTCGTTCCGTTGCCGTTCTAAGCGTTTTCCGCCAGGTGTGCTATTCCCATTTTTTTCGCTGAAAGAACACTGGATAAAAAATGCGAAACGCAGGGACAATCGAGCTGACGTCGAGTCACCGACTGAGAACGTAGTCGGTCTGCTGTCAAAAAAGAAAAGGCGACACACGTGCCCGAGGAGCCTCGCTAAAAATACGTTCGCGATGAACTATGGGGTTTAGTGAGATGTTCGCGCGCGGATCGATCATGCCAGTGACAACGTGCTTCCGCCCGGTCTTTCGGACATACCATGAAAATTCGTGATACTGAGAGCAATCTGTTATTACTCGAACGTGTGTCCGCCGTTCGCATTGCGCAGAGATACTCGCGGGTACGTAGCGTTATGATTCACGTTTGCAATCTGTCGTTAAACGAATCGTTTTCTCGCGATGAACAAAATCTGACTGTGAAATTTCGTTTTCGGGAACATGAAAAAACAACGCGCGGTGCATCGAACACGGTAAACGTTCGGTGCACAAGTGCCAGAGAAGACCGCTAACGTTGAATTTCAATCGAGATTCAATTGTCGCGTAATCTCTCGCGAAATGACTCTGTTACCGCGTGGAAAAGGAATACTGGATATGTCCCAGCAGCAGCAGCAGCGGTGTTTTATGCGAGCCGTATAAATCAGAGGCGGAATAATACGCGTTGCGCGGTGGAGTATGAACACCGTTTATCAGGTGAGTTTTAATTG
Source organism: Ceratina australensis (assembly GCA_004307685.1). NCBI lineage: Eukaryota > Metazoa > Arthropoda > Insecta > Hymenoptera > Apidae > Ceratina > Ceratina australensis. The sequence continues at coordinate 1,207,284 of SHCU01000008.1, forward strand.
ATGAATAGGTAGACGGTTTACGGTTCGTTAGAAGCGCGAGTTTTAATCGATTGCAGAAGCCCGGGTTAATATATTGTGTTAATTTGATTTGCGCTCGGAAACGGTGTAATAGATTCTATGTAGGTGAAGTTCAAAGAATATTTCTGCAGTTTTCCCAATGCCAGAGCGAACGTGATCGTGTTTCCTTGGTTGTCACAGGTGTATCGACTTTCAATTGTTCATGAATAATGCGTTTAATGTTTGCGGAATAAACCGTGCTCGCGTTAAACCAGGCATAAAGAATCGATGTTTATTTACGCGTCCGTTAGCCGGTGTGAGAGGTAATAACATCATTCGGCTAATACCGATCCGTGGGTGATTCTCGAGTAATCGACAAACGGAGGGAAAACGGTATTAGAATGGAACTCTGAACCTCGAGTTCTCCGTGATTAGAACAAAAGACAGTACTCGGAAATTCGCCGGGTGCCGAGCGGCGCCACTAAATTGAAAGGGTTAACAAAGGGGGTTAGAGAATTGCAGCTTTTCATGACCTACATACACGCGCACACGCCGGCGAAGTTGATACTGCAGCAAGTGATGTACGTCTGTCACAGCTCTAAATTAAGTCTAATCGATCCTTTACCAGACTATTTCCAATCTCCTTATTCGATTATATAATCTCGCGAGGTGAAATTCCAGCTTTATCCTTGCGCAATGCAATCTCCTGTCTCATTTGTATCTCGTTATATTAACGCACAAAAAGTGTAATCGTGCAAACTATACGGCTATCGAATACGAAATGTTCTATTTTCATAATACACTTTAAACAGGACAGAAATATACCTGTATTAGTACTAGTGTAGTACTAATATTTTATCTCTACCTTTCATTCGAATGCTATATTTTCGTATCTCGGTCAGTTCACACGGAACTCGCGAAACTATTTCTACTCGAACTCTGTTTAAACAGCTCTATTTTCATACTAATTATGCATGAGACCAAATCTTGTAAATAAGACGCCAGGTGGTTACAAGTGTGGCCGGGTCGTATATCTTTAAAAGATATGTTCACAAGAAAGTCTCGAATAACATGCGTTGTCTATACAGAATAGTATCTTATCTGTAATTGGCGAAAAGAATTGAGTATTTTCTTCTAATCGTGCATCTATAAAAAATATGTTTATACAAAAGTCTTCAGTAATAGGTGCAGCCTCTATACGTAGAGTAGAATCTTATCTGCAATTCCCGAGGTAATGATGTGTTTTTTTAATTTCTTATCGAATGTGTCACATTTATGGTAGGAAAACACCTTACACTGACGTATTTAACAGTTTCAAACAGAAGAAGAATTATCAGCGATTAGAGAAATACTTTAGGATTGTATTTTCGAACGAAGAGCACATTATTTGAAAAGCGACTTGTTGGTTTTTATATCTGGCTTTTGCGAAATACGTTTGTTCTCTGCGAATTTATGTGCTACCGCCTACGAATCATAAATTATTTCGCAGACGAAATTGCAGGGAGCGAAATCAAGATTATTCTCGTGAATTTGTGGTCCCAATGGTGAAATAAACGCGCCGTTTCATCAGACTCGCGTCCTTACATTGCGACAATTCCAATGATGACCTTTTCTGTTTTGCGCAAATTAATTTCCAAGGGGTGTTGTTTAAGAATCGTACTTCTTGTCGGTGAGCTTGTTTGATTAATGATTGGAGATAGATACTTTTTAATGTATCACCAGTAATTATCCTTCTCATTATAATAGCATCACTTCTCAAATTCTTTACTGTATTTGACGAGTGCTTCCGTCATTGTCAACAACTTTTCATATTTGAACTCGTTGCTTTATCATTTCAAATTACGTAGAATCTTGTAACGCTACCAAGCGAATCTTAAGCTAATGAATACACGTACTACATGACTTAACATTTGGAATTCTCCTGCGTGTCTGGTTGACAGTCATTCTATTTCATTGTCAGCCTTGATTTATCAAGTTAGCTAGGATAAGGTATAAAATAATTTATTATATTTGTAGAGGTGTATGTACCTATACTTCGAAAAAACAAATTTTACAACGTGGTGTAAGGAATGTATGATAAAGTATGGTGTGAGAGGTCCCGAGAGATTGATAATACACACAACCGGAAGCTGGATGCGAGTATCGCTAGGCTTCAAACAACGGTACCTCCACCGACATCAGAACATCTTTGAACAGAGTTTTAATCTTGCAATAGGGGAATATTACATGTATGCTTAAGTTTATTAAAATTGCGCCTCGTTAATCTTGCTTGTTTAATGATAATTTCTTCTTTTATTGTCAAGGGTTACAGGAAACTGTTTTTTTTGCTGAGACATTGTGATAAAATAAATATGACTAAATCAATTACATTATGAAACAGTTGATCATAGTTGCAAAAATTTCCAAACGAGCAGGTTTTTATTCGTGGTGACAAAGGACAGAATACATTTTGTATGCGAATGACTTAAGAGTTTCTTTCTTCTATTTATCGTTTTGTCTTGAAGAATAATTTTTTGACCGGTATCTTAGTGTGACCTCTGCTGACTCCACGTTTTTGCATTTTGCAAACACCTTCTCTTCGCCGAACCGAAACCGTTTACGAAACCACAATCTGATTTGCTTGCGTCTTTATTGGCTTTTAAGGTAAACGGTTATACCGCATTTGTCACGTACTCGTGCCAATAAAAATTCATTTTTCCCGATAGTGCCCACTTAAAGGAACCATCCGTATCAACGGAAACGCGTATCTTATCGTTTCCCTTCTCTAACGAGTTTGATACAGAACAGCGCATGCATTTTTTAATTTGATTAAGAAAGACGATTTAATCTTACAGTAAGTTACTAACCATTCGAAGTTAATTCGTAATCGAAGACACATAGAACATATTTCAGGTCCTGATACGATGAAGCCATCGATGAAAATGGGGGTGATAGCCTTAATAGGTTTATTCCTAGTACTCTACCAATACCATTTATCCACCGGTGTGCGTTTTGACCAAATAAACGATTTCAACGCCGGTGGCTCAGCTGAGGAGAGTTCCGTTCTATCTCAAGAAGACATAGAACGGTACGTGAGAACGTCCAAACTCACAGAAGAAATGGTAAACCGCTCACACATCAAAGTCTCTTTGTTTATTCATAGCCCCACTGTTTTATAATAATTTCTATTTCTTATTTTAGATCAAAAGTGCCGTGCGTAGAGTACAGGAGACGAACGGGCTAAGTCCGGACATGGCGTCCATGCTCGTACAAGAGTTAGTGAATCATTTGCACAAGAATAACCTCGAAGCCACCGAAAACAATTCGAAGACGGTGCGATCTAAGATTGACTTCGGTAGAAACGCAACGATTGCTCAGCAACGACCAACGACGGTCCCAGAAGAGACGGTGGAACCGCTGTATATAATCACGCCGACGTATCGCCGGCCGGAACAGATTCCAGAGCTCACCAGGATGTCGCACACTTTGATGCTGGTGAAGAACATTCACTGGCTCGTTATCGAGGACGCGGCCGTTGCCACCAAACAAGTAACGAGGTTGCTGGAGCGAACGGGATTGAAGTTCGATCATCTGACTGGTAAGTATGATATAAATCCGATATCAATAAATTGCGTTGAAACGAAGTAATTGCCAAAAAATGTTAGAATATATAAATTTTGGTCGATCGTCTTTGGATTAATTGAGAACAGCCGTAGCGGCGTCGATGAAAAGGCGGTTCTATTGATTTTGTTGAGCCGGCCGCTTAAACACGTGTAGCCTGGACTGGGAAATCGTGTCAACCTTTGCGCGGGCTAATTTATATTGGATACTCGGTGTCCTTTCACCACGGTCCCCTTTGTGCTTTCTTTTCCAGCCCCGATGCCCGAGAAGTACAAGCAGAAAAAGGGTGCCAAACCACGAGGCGTATCTAATCGGAACCGTGGCTTGCAGTGGATCAGGGCAAACGCCACTAACGGCGTCTTCTATTTCGCTGACGACGACAATACTTACGATATCGCACTCTTCGATGAGGTACTATCATAATTTTGTAAAATTAAATTTCGCAGGAAAACGTCTTTAATTATAAAAAAAATAATTACCTAATAACACGCTACGAAGGAACAGATACCGCACCCCTCCGAATCCCTGCGGTATCTGGTCCGAGTACGGGTTAAGAGCTGTCCGCTTGACCCCAAGTCGTATAGTAAACTGATAGGATCGCTATTGCACAGCCTTAATTTGAGAAACTGAATCCTATGATCACCGTGATCTCGTAGGTTTGGGGGGAAGCCTGGACGTGGGGATTGCCCGACACCAATCCTAGTGGCCGAAAGGCCAAACTTAGCTAATCCCCTTGGGTAGAATGACTCCCACGTTCCAGGCACTTCAGTGGAGTAGACATGTAGCGAGACTGTCCGAGATAGAACCTCGCAAGACGCCGAAAAACCGGAGTCATCGACGAGGTCGAAATAGCGGTGTCAGTGGTCCTCTGGACCCAGCAAGAGCGGTTCCGCCTGAGCACATACAATGCTTGACCTAACAGCCAGCTGACCACGTTGCCTCCCGACCGTATACTGGTACCGGTACCGGTAATAACACGCTGCTTATACTTGTTACAGATACGTAAAACGAAAACAATCTCCATGTTTCCTGTGGGTCTATGCACGAAATTCGGTTTGAGTTCGCCGATCATAAAAAATGGAAAGTTCATTGGATTCTACGACGGGTGGATCGCGGGCCGAAAGTTCCCGGTGGACATGGCTGGCTTCGCGGTGAGCGTGAAATTCCTGTTGCAGAGGCCGAACGCGACGATGCCGTTCAAGGCCGGTTATGAGGAGGACGGTTTCCTCAAAAGCCTCGCGCCGTTCGAACCAAAGGAAATTGAATTCCTCGCCGACAATTGCACCAGGGTGCTGGCATGGCACACGCAGACTAAGAAGAACGAGCCTAGTGCCCCCTTAGATATGAAATTATACGGTGAGACGAACTTGGTTAAATTAAAACTGCAGATAGTATGATGGTGAGTCGATCACGACTGAGACTGACTGGATTTTCGAGTTCGATCTGATTTCAATTCACAAGTACAGCGAACTCCCTGTTAACGAATCCTGAACGAAGACAAATTAATCAGTTTGTTCAAACAATAGTTAGTATGCTGGTGCAAAAAATCAATTTATAAATTCGGACCTTGAGAACCTACGCAGAATCTAGTGATTTCGATTGAATTAAAATAGCGTGGAAGGTATTGAAGAGTCGATTACATAACGGGGAATTTACTGTACGATAAAGTGATTCAGTGCCTGAAGTATCGTGAAGTACGATTGGCGTAGCGATGATTTTCCTCGTTTTTTTATTATCTTCAAAAGAATTCTGGGACAGCTATATTTCGTTCCGAATTTCTTTGCTAAAGTTGCTTGCTACTGTTATTATTATTATTGACCTTGGAAAGTGAATTCGGAACGAACTGTAGTTTTGCCGAAATTTTTTAATGAAGTATCGCGCAATAAGGACGAGAACTTTGTTGCAGAAGTATGGCTCTGACTAGAGAATTATTTTGTATATTAACGTTTAGGTTTTAGTCGTTACGATGATTAGTATGTAGTCAGTAGGCCAATGACCAATTAACGTGGATGAAATGACTCGGTTAAAAGTTCGTTGACACGAGGATATTGCGACATAACAAAAGAGAACTGTAACTAAGAAAGACCTCACTGTTAAGTACAATGTCTCGTATTATCTTCCGTTTCATTTCGACCTAAGTCTGATATGTGACCAAACGTCTTTTCATTTATAAGAGCCATACAACGAACATAGATTTCACCGAGTCTTTGATAAAATAGAAATCTCCAACGGGAGTTACCTTTTGTACTTATCGTTGTACAAAAACCGTTCCAGAGTTCGTCTCTGTCGCAGTGCAATATATAATATACTGCTGTCATGTATCAGACAACGAACAAGCTATTTTTTTAAATTAGCATTTATTTGTATATGAAAATTGTTCGATTATTTTTAAATTTCTACCGTTATCCAGAGCTTATGAAGAATTGTTGATTGGAATTATAGTTAGGATCCTTACATCATTCCTTTTGTCACATTAGTTCGTTTCGTTATTATTCCTTGTTTTAGGAATAACATGTGAATTATGAAATAATTCATCTTTAGGTTAACAAGAGAGAAAGAGAGGGACGGGGGGGGGGGGGAATGGAGAGAATGTGTATCAGTGAATAAAGAACGATTTCGTGTGATATTTCATAAGAAATGACTAAAGTTAGTGGCGAACAAAAATATTTGGTCCGTCGAACGTGAATCATATCGAATGCATGTGTAGGTAGGAAAAAATGAAACGTATTTCAAAAGATCTGAATAGAGGAATCACGCGAGGAATTGTTCAATGTTGGGATAACCGGGGAGACTCGAAGGTAGGCTAAATACAGAGTTAAAAACATTATTTTGAAACGGTAGTGGACCTTTTGAAACTGTATCTTATTGATTACCAAAGTGATGCGAGTGATACATCATTTTAATCGTTGATGAGACGGTTAATCTCTCCGCCCTTGCTGCAAAAGAATACAAAATATAGTTTCGGTTGCTACGCGCATCCGCTATATACATATATAAATATATATTATCTAGTCCAGCAACATTAAAAAAAATATCAAAAAGTATTATAGCAGTGTCGAGCGAATATAATTGCGTTATATATTTTTTGGGAAACCTGCGAACAACCGTTCTTTTAAGGTATTCGACAATGACGACTTAATCTAAGACAGCAACTATGAACATATTTATAATAGCCAGAGTTTGTCGACACGTGCACATAGAGTTTTGTGAGAAAGTTTACGGGCACAATATCTAAATTGGTAGGCCGACTTAAAGTCCTGCGATTCGCTTGTAATTAAGCGGAGACACTACAAGCAATAAATTCGTTGTTAGATAATAATACGTTGGCTTCGTGCGAATCGCGTATTCATGTGCGTGAGTGTTGTAACGGTTGCAAAAATAAAAAAACTTACGACGACATGTTTTAACTTTATCATGATAAAATAAAAAAAGAAATGATGGAAACTTATTAAGGTGTTTTAAAATCCACACAGTATTCCCACGCTTCTTGTTTCGTCGCACATGCGCCTTTGACCACGGCAATTCATTCTATCGGAAATCAGAGATGAAAAGGATGATTGCTCATGACTCCGTTTTTTAATAAGCGATTGAATTCATTTAGCTTAACTTTTAATTCTTTCTAACAGTCCGAGAATCAATTTGAACCGAGTATTTGCCACTGTCCCACTCTTTTTCCTAGAAAGTGGGTGCGGTTCGTGCCTCCGCCGCTAAAGGCGGTAGCAGACGGCAAAAAAAAAAATCGGATTACATTAGCATTTTCTAACGTCAGTTAAGGGTATACTGGAGCCAAACTAGCACCCCTGGCGGGAACTAGGGAAACTACGAAAATTTTATTCTCATTCTTTGGGCACAATTTTGAACGAAATGTAATAAAATTTATATATTCTTGTTCAGAAAACGTGCCCTATATAGAGCCCTTTTTTGGAAATATCGACAAAGAAAATAGATTTCTCTCTAAATGGGTGGTTTTCTATACTTTCAAAAGCGAAACTGCAAAATCGGGCTCTATGGTGCCCTGTGGGAATATAGATCACAAAATTATGCAAAAATTTTGCTTCCTCGGCTCAAATTCTTGCTACGCTACCGTCACGATAGCCACGAGACGGCAGAAGAGGATTTTTAGCTCGGATTCGGAGAGAGCAATACAGGAGAGACAAGGATCAGTGATGAGAGATTTGATTTATTTATTTATTTATTTATTTAACCGATTTTCCTGGCTTACAATTATATTTACCAAGGAAGGCTCCTAGACCTTGGTCTGTTTAGCCCTTTATACGAGATCTTAATATTTATCGCGATAAATTAAAAGTTTTGTTGAGCCCAGCTGTCGCGCCAACTAGTGCTCCTCTCGCTCTTCCAAGCTCCATACTAGTTCTTCTACCATCTCATAAGTCACTCTCTCTCTCTCATTCTATCAGCGCTACGCCCTCTATACTTTCGTAGCTACGCGATGTTACGAATTCATATCACAGTATGTATGTATTATAACTTCGCAGTCTTTTATAANGCAAAAGAATACAAAATATAGTTTCGGTTGCTACGCGCATCCGCTATATACATATATAAATATATATTATCTAGTCCAGCAACATTAAAAAAAATATCAAAAAGTATTATAGCAGTGTCGAGCGAATATAATTGCGTTATATATTTTTTGGGAAACCTGCGAACAACCGTTCTTTTAAGGTATTCGACAATGACGACTTAATCTAAGACAGCAACTATGAACATATTTATAATAGCCAGAGTTTGTCGACACGTGCACATAGAGTTTTGTGAGAAAGTTTACGGGCACAATATCTAAATTGGTAGGCCGACTTAAAGTCCTGCGATTCGCTTGTAATTAAGCGGAGACACTACAAGCAATAAATTCGTTGTTAGATAATAATACGTTGGCTTCGTGCGAATCGCGTATTCATGTGCGTGAGTGTTGTAACGGTTGCAAAAATAAAAAAACTTACGACGACATGTTTTAACTTTATCATGATAAAATAAAAAAAGAAATGATGGAAACTTATTAAGGTGTTTTAAAATCCACACAGTATTCCCACGCTTCTTGTTTCGTCGCACATGCGCCTTTGACCACGGCAATTCATTCTATCGGAAATCAGAGATGAAAAGGATGATTGCTCATGACTCCGTTTTTTAATAAGCGATTGAATTCATTTAGCTTAACTTTTAATTCTTTCTAACAGTCCGAGAATCAATTTGAACCGAGTATTTGCCACTGTCCCACTCTTTTTCCTAGAAAGTGGGTGCGGTTCGTGCCTCCGCCGCTAAAGGCGGTAGCAGACGGCAAAAAAAAAAATCGGATTACATTAGCATTTTCTAACGTCAGTTAAGGGTATACTGGAGCCAAACTAGCACCCCTGGCGGGAACTAGGGAAACTACGAAAATTTTATTCTCATTCTTTGGGCACAATTTTGAACGAAATGTAATAAAATTTATATATTCTTGTTCAGAAAACGTGCCCTATATAGAGCCCTTTTTTGGAAATATCGACAAAGAAAATAGATTTCTCTCTAAATGGGTGGTTTTCTATACTTTCAAAAGCGAAACTGCAAAATCGGGCTCTATGGTGCCCTGTGGGAATATAGATCACAAAATTATGCAAAAATCTTGCTTCCTCGGCTCAAATTCTTGCTACGCTACCGTCACGATAGCCACGAGACGGCAGAAGAGGATTTTTAGCTCGGATTCGGAGAGAGCAATACAGGAGAGACAAGGAT
>SHCU01000009.1:8410-18587 GCA_004307685.1 Ceratina australensis
GAAGATTTCATATCCGTTAGTACATTAAATCCACATGCACTTAAGAAAATTCATTATAATAATGAATCTAAAAATTTTGTTACAGGGAGATTGTTCTGGCCATTATAAAAAGTGCCTTTTAGCACTGGTATCTTAAAGATATGTTGAAAAGAACTACGCATTTAATGGCCAATTATTCAAGTATTATACATAATATTATATTATACATATTAAGTCTATACATTTGTTTATCTGCTTGTTCATGATTACAATGATAAAAAATAGATATATAAATGTTCCTAGAAGAAATTATCCAAATTTGGGTAATAGGTTTATATTTTATTACGCGCTTGATCTTTAATCCAATGTTTAAATATTCCTCGACTATGTTAAATGGCTCATGACAAGCCACAAAGATGGCAAATTAAATAATCGTATTTTATACATGTATACACAAATTATATCTATATACACATATAAATTTTGTAAAGATTTAAAATAAATGTTATAAAAAGAGCATTATATACAGTGGAAATAAATATAACTGTTTACAGAAATTCAGAGTTTATGAAATGTTTACGTAATTAAATTTACCAAGATATTCTTTGAGGATAGGGTTGATCGTCCCAATAGAAAACTCTGCTAACAAAAATATAAAACTGTAGAAAGTTTACTACTACAGTTGTTAGTGTCTCCAGTACAATTTGCCAGTCTCTTGGTTTTGTAATGAAACAGCGATGAAATACATATGGAATGATAAAATAACGTGGTTCTATCAGTAATTGAGGAACAAGTACTATGGAAACCATTACCACATAATTAATCTGTGTCGTAAATCTTAAATGCTTAATTCCTTTAAACATAGCAAACAGAGTAAATGTATAAATTGGTACTAATAAATATTTGAATATCCTGTACCTTCCCATTAACTTATTCCAAAAATAAAACACATAATGCCTATTGTCGGCTAATATGTATGGATGAACATAAGTGTTGAAATGAACTATTACTGTTAAGAATATTATTGAACAAATTGTAAACATCCAGTGCTTAGTAACGAACTTAAAATAATCTTTCCAATAAACAATTGTATATGGCCAAGAAAAGCAGAAGTGGAAAGTAGAAAAGTATAATAATTGGGGCATATGAACTGTAGCAACATGAGCAGCTTTATCCCCCATGACAATACCCTTGTTCCAAACAACAAAGGCAATGAACAGTAAACCTACTAGAATGTATGGAAGCAATTGCACACACAAGTAAATTAAAAATTTTGTAAAAGATTTCCATCCACGATGTGCTTCCTCTATTATTTTTTTGTATATGAGCTAAAAAGATATATAATAAAAATATCAAATCTATGAAACAGCTATATCTTGTTTTCAACAATATACTCACTCTTAAATGATCCACAGAATGATGCTGTTCACGTGGGATAGATTTACTTATTTTACGATCTAACAAATCAAATGCGCGTTCGACAGAAAGAAATGCAACCCAAATAATATTTGTTTGCCGAACCAAAACAGACGAAATACCTATTCAATTTAATCATAGTATTGAAAAGTAATATGAATTAAAATTATTATACGTACCCGCGATAGCTGCTATCGTAAATCTTTTCCGCAAATGTAACAGTAACATTAATAAAACCGCGTTAACTGACACAACATCTGTATAATACAGAAAATGCCAGAAAAATAACGGTGGAAAGAATGTAATATTGCAAGCCACTGCGAGCTTGATTCGATCGCTCCATCGTTCCTTCCAATGAGATATCGAAATTTGTTTGATTATGTTATAAGCGAGGTAGAGATTGAAAAACGTCCCAATTAAATTTACGCATCGCATATAAAAAGTATTGCACAGATTTAGGGGTGACAATATCGCGGTCGTGATTAAGTACAATCCAGGTAAAGTGGTAATTTTAGGATCCCACTGAAAATAACATTAATCCTCGAGTCTTTTTCATAAAAATATCGACAGTAGAATCATTTCAATTCTTTAAGGTTACGTACCATGTATATAAAATTAAAGAAATAATTGAACGAAACATACCTGTGAGAAATTGCCAGCGCAATACCGCAAAGTTTGAGGCACGTGAAAAACCTCGTCAATGAAATACTGTGGTTGTACATGATTCAAGTAAAGAAATAATGTTGCAACACTTAAACAAATGATCGGTACTGTAATTGTCGACACGTACTGAACAAATTTAGCTAGCTGTTTCTTCATTTCTTTCGTTTATGCTTCTTCTTATGTTTAAAGAAGCAAGAAATTTGGCGCGATAATGGGTGTTAGTCTCAGAAACATTCGTCGTTACGACCGGCTATGTTCATTAATATCAAACTGTACTGATAAACTTCTCTTATTATAGCATTTCATATGATTGATTCTCTTCGAAGTCATCGAAACAGGTACCACGTTGAGAAATATTTAGTTTACGTCAGGTCTTGCTAGAACTTGAGATATAAAACATCTTTGCTCTGAAGTTAACGTTCATTTTAAACTGACTAACTTCCTTCTAGTTCATACATGTATTAGTGACTAATACATCCATGCGGTATGCACATCTATATGAGTCCATTCATAGACTGAGCGCCTTAATGACAGACCGAAAATATTTTCTTTTTTTTCTATAGACATGTGACAGAAGAATAGGAAATTTTCGAAAGCATGCTTTCCTCATCTTTTAAAACACATTGAACGCTTGGTCTATATTCATATGCACGACGCACGATTCACTTAAAAACATTTGTGGTAGCTAAATGAATTTATAATAACGTCGAAGTAAATAAGTTTATTTAAACTTAATCTCAGATGTCGGGTGAAACTATCTGAGAATCTTCTCCGTTCATTCGTCTGTAGAAATGTTGGCGGAATACAAACATTAATACTTTACAAATAAGTGGATTACGAATACTAGGCGAACTCGTTCTAGCTCGTTACGCTTCTTATAAATATTGTGCTTACTTACTATCTTTAACCAAAAATCTCTAGAACGACGAGTATCTTATTATTGAAAAAAAAATGTAAAATCCTGTACTGTCTTCTCGGGGATATGTCGTACAACAAACAGAGGACAAAAGCGATAAATTGAGCCTTATAAAATATGAAATGAAATAGCAGAATACACATATTTTTGGAGGGACCATTGAATTTATTTGTGAAACGAATGTTTTAGATTCAATCTTGATAATGACGAATGAATAAATTAGTCGAATTAGGTTTAATTTCTTAGATGTTCGTCTCAGTATGTGCGCTGAATTAAATACTTCGTTGCTTACAAAAGTGTAAGCGCACATTTCTATTTGATTCTATCCTAATGTATTTGACTCAACACCGTACAAATCGAACTTTATGGCATTTTTTCACCTGAGAATAATTACAGGATAAATTGTCGATGCACTAAATGTAAAGTAAAGTTTTGTTGAAGTACAATGCACGCGAGTATGAGTTCGTTAAAGCAATTATCGTTTTTTGTACATATAAATAAAACGACATAGGCAAATTGTATGTATATGTCACGTGTGTGCATACAGGAATTCGTATTATACAGAATGTTAAAAAAAATGAGGCATTCTTTCTTCTTCTACGATCAGTCCTCTATAAATATTTCGTATTTTTATTAACGCCCTGCATACATGTATGTACCGTACAAAACTGAGCATTTTTTCTTTTATTGGGATTCTTGTGTCGTCTAATTGCTTAATTAAAGGCTGCATTTACTCATCTGATTTCGTTTTCTTCATCAGTCTAAAGTATACGTAACATAAATGTATTATACGTACAAGATTAATGCAGACGTTATTGAAACAAAAATTTTATGTATGTCAATTGTAGCTGCGAAGTAAAGTTACGCAACATTTATGGGGAATATCTAAGTACACAACATTTTTGTTACATGGAATGGCTAAAAAATCGCATTAATAACAACTCGAGAATATCTTCGATTCATTACAAAAATTTTAACGTATTAAAAAAACGAAACCGAAGTACAGAATAGTTTTAAAAATTACCTTTCGAGTCATTCGTTGAACAGACAATAAAAATAATAATTGAATTCATTGGCAACAGGAAGCATGGAATTCTAACTTAATATCATGTGTCTGGTATGGAGTTCGATGTTTTTAAATATTTTTATTTAACTAGACTTTCTGCTGCGAATGAATTTTCTTAGATCCCCTGGCAACTCTTCACGTATCACATAACGCAAAATAACTTGACAAATTAAAAATAAGAGACATTGCAACAAATTAATTTGCCAGCGCAAACATTTCCTCGTTACTCAAGTAACACGTGTACGTTCTCTTTTACTTGTAAAAGCAATTTGTTAAGCTCAAGACTATGAAGAGTATACATGCATCTCGAAGAGAGGAGAACTAATCTTCGTCTTCTTCTTCTCGACACTCGAGCGCATAATTGAAAAATGGCATGAAATTGTATAAAACAGTATCCTTCAAACTCACTTGGCTACCTGAGATATTTTGTATCTTTCAGTCATTAAAATTTCCTAAAACGAGGAAGAAGAAAAAAGTAATTGCATCAAAAGCAACATCTAGGAAAGGTATAAAAAGAACAGAAGTGTAGTACTTCAATCTTTCCTATTGAAATTTGAAAAAAATAAAACACAGCGTAATTGTTTTTGCACTTGCTTCTAGATGTTGCTTTTATTTTTGCTTTTTATTTAAAGAGAAAGAGAAAGAGAGAGAGAGGACAAGAGTGGAAGAGGCATGTTCTTGTTTTATATAGAATTAACGAATTGCATAATGTTATCAGCACTTGTGGAATGCCTGCGTTAATGTGATCTCGAATACTAAATACGTACGTTAAAAAAAATTATGTTCCATTTCGAGGAACTATAACTCGAGGAAAGCGTCAAAGAATACTAGGCAAAATTATTTACACGTTTAGCGTTATCCTTGTTACATTAGGCGTGTAAATGAATTCACAATACCTCGTTAATTAGCATCATAAATATTTATAAGATGAGAAATGATACTTAAATCTTCTACTATTGTTGGAAAATCTAAAGGCATCAAATTGATTCGCACGCCTAGTATGAAATCAGTGAGAGAAACGTACAAATAAAAAGTACATTTACACTAAGAACTGCTAATCGTAAATTAAACGATGCCCTCGTATCGGTTTCTTAAACTTGAAAGTACTGTTCGAGGTACGCAAAATTGGGTATCAAAAGATCGTATGTATCATCCTAAAATAAGAAACAAGTTTGTGCAGATAACTAATAAAGAGCACTCCTTAGGAACTAATGAGACTTAAGTGTTATTACCGAGATCTGAACGCACAATCGATTTGTAAAAATTAAGAATATAGTATGTACAACATTATTTAAGAATAGGTAATCCTCCAATAACAGGAAGATTGAACGAATCAAAAATGTTGTGTAGGAATACTGAAGTGCATAAAACAAAGGATGATATGCAATTAATGATACATTTTATTTTTATGTATAAAATATGAGAAAAGTTATATATTAAGCGATAGGAAACCGTTCGCACGTGCTTGTACCATTTGTATATCACAGGGACGACTCGTTATCAGAAGATTACCCATTTTTCTTTAAATTTAGAAATACATTCTTGGTCATTCAATTAAATAAGACATTCGTTATCTCAAAGCTATAAAAACATTCTGTTCATCGTATTTCATCGCGTAACGAAATTTCTTGTGATTGGAAATCCGTGGATTTTATATTAAGTCATTAAGTATGTCCGATTTGAGACCGAAAGTTTGGTGTGTAATCGGACATTTCATACTTAATGACCTAATATGTATATAAACAAAAAGTTTGTGAGTTCTCTAAATATTTGAAGATTCCTAAATATGGGAGTATTCGTAAAACAAAATCCATTCTCCTTTATGTTCGACGAGAACATTTGGTTACTCGATGAAACGAAACCGCCATGCATGACATACATAGGCGATAGAAATCTACTAGTAGTACATTAAAAGTATAGAATTAATCCTACTGACCGAAGGCCGATATGTAAATACAAACGTCACAAATTTCAAATTGTGCCTGTACATGCTATTCTAGTATTCTGTACATTGCAATAATATAAGAAAATCAGCTAAATATGAATCGCAACAACATAATTTTATGGACATACTCTTCATATTTCTTGTTTTTTTTTTCTGTTTTTAATCATTTCATTGTAAATTAAATATAATCGAGTCAGTCGACTTACGTAGACAATTATATACAATTTCACTTCCTTTTCTAAATTATAAATAATTAACGGAGGTGTTATTAGCTATAAAATAAAAAGTAAGAGAATGAGATTGATGGTGGACGCAACTATAAAATATGTATAAATATGGAATTTTCGTCAGAGAATTCATTTTTTCCTTTTCATATTTTCAAATAAAGGAAAATAAATCGCTTTGAAGAGAAAAGCGAGATAAATAACAGGCAATGCCACAGAGTGCTCCATATTGTATCTCTAATGGATTATTATTGCTTTCCGCGTGTTCACTTTCGAAATACCTTGGAACGTCATTCACACTATTATATCTAAGTGTTGTGTAAAAATCACTTAATATAACCAATCAAGTCTGAATCGTAGTTTCGATCCGTTAAAGATGCCTATTTAACTCGATACCGAAACCTTTCAAGAACAACGCACATCGAATAAAATGGAGAGGAAGATTAGCAACTGCGATCGCGTCCGCAGTTGCATCAACTTTTTGATGTACAAACGATGCTGCGTGTATCAGGACTCCGTGAAATAGTCGTCGCGCGGAACATTATTAAAACATGTATTGTCGTTAAAAAATATCGTATTTTCGGATACATTTGGCAAGCATGCGCTTCACGGTATGGAAGATCGGAATCTTCGTGGGATTCGTCGATTAAATTAAAAGCTAAACCGACAAACCGAATGACAACTACGAGAGGACGGTTCGCACTCTCCTCCAACGTGCTTCCCATTGTAACTTATTTCTTTTAGCGGTCCAACCGAAACCGAAACCAGAACCAATGATAACTTTGTTAAAATAAGCGAAGTTATTGTTGCTGCCGATGGCGGTGTTAACATGACCGTCGTTCGTGTTAAATTTGGCCAGACTGACCGCGTTCAAAATGCGAACCGCGGATGAGACCCGTAACTTGCTCGCCGGTGAGCTGAACACCAATTTTCGGCCCTGCTTATTATTGTTGCTGCCAGAGTCCCCGCCACTGTTAACACACGGACGATCGCTCGATTGTTTCGCCGTGTAGGAATACTCGGTGCAAAACGATTTCGCCATTGATCATTGCCGATACGTTTGAGACGATATGCCGTTACCAGGTGTCACGTAATCGCCGATCATCAAGCTGGGGTTCACTGGGTAATGCGAGGTATTGCCAAGGACCAGCGATTGCTGGAAAGTAACACCAAGCTGTAGCGCGAAAGACACGCAGGCAGGCGTACACTTTAGTATCCTTTCTGGTTTTCTTTATTTTATATCAATTATATTCAGCGAGCTACTGTTCAGTGCAGTTAGTACAGTGCGCATACTTCCATTGATACAATTCTAATACTACGATTATTCTGCTCGCTCGAAGACTATCAGATTCTTTCAAAGCCTTTGCGTATTTCTTATCGCGAACATGTTTCTATGATTCACTCAAAAATATGCAAATACTTGTGAAATGATCTGATAGTTAAAAAATGTTTACACTTACCGTAGCGGGGGATGTAAACATGTTTGGAGTGATTCCTCCACCTATTAATTGTGCTGCCTGTGTACTAGTAGCCGTGCCTCCTACTCGCCCTCGGCCTGTGCTCGAAATCGAACCTGGATGAATGTTCGGTTGACCTCCTAAAAGAGAAAAAGGTGCTGATAAACACAAGGTCTTTGTACTGTTCAATTATTCTTTTTATCGTTCCCTCACCTATTGCAAGTAAATTGCTAGGATTTACTGCTGTTGCGTCCATTGAAACCTCTCCCAAACCATTCACGGACATTCCGTTAACCATGTTCACCGCCTGTCTGGCACCTTGAGCGTCTAAAGTCGTCCAATAGGACTCACTAGGAGAAGTGTTATTTAAACCAGGCGGAGGCTGCGCCGCAGCCCCTGTGTATCTGAAGTATGGATTTTTCAAATCCAAAGTATTACTACTGCTTTCCATATTCGTACCCTCTAGCTTCAGTTCTATTGTTACATCATACGATTGTCTGAAATAAAAATAAGTTAAAAGAATATACTTAGCGAAAGTTTTTCGAATTTCGGCTGCTATTACGCATGGTCTTTACCTTTTGTTCGCAACAAGAATGACCTTTCCAGACAGCAGCTGACCACTTTTACAAAACAGAGGATTCTCTAAAAGACAACGAACTTGATACCAATGAGTAAGGGGTTCCGTGGGAGCTGTACTCAGCCAAACCTGCTGCGTCGATCCGATAAATGCAACGTCAAACCAAAATGCAAGGCCATGACAAGTGCCACTTTCTAATATGTGAAAATCGACATCGATTTCTAAGGAACATACAAAATTAAATGTTAAATAGTTTGGGATTTCGAGCACCGCAGATCGTATGCACTAAATCTTCACCTATTTTATGTAAATCAGTCTCATTAGCGGTTTGAAAGTCTACGATGTGTCTGATAGACTTTGCCATACAAATTCTTATATCAAAGGTGTCGACGATCGGTTGTCTAAAGTATTCTTTGACCGCATTGTTGCGCATCGCCGATAGGTCCACACCATGAAAACACGTTTGGTACCAAAAGTTAGCTTTGTTAAATTGCTCCATGTAAAGATTCTCATCAGAGAACGGTGCAATGTGGAGATCTCCTCGCGAAGGGAACATTCTTCCACCTGTGTAGCGATTATTAGTTATATGATTACAACTGCTGGCGCATAACGAAAACAATTGTAAAAGTGTTTAAAAGATATTTACCTGGGACTAACCACTTCTTAGCATGAAGATACGTTTCGAGCATCCGTTCATTGTACAACATGTAGCCCATTGGCTCGCTCACTATACAGTCTACTTTCTCAGGTAAATCGATCTCTTCTATTTTACCAGCTATGACGATGATCTTATCCGATAAATTATTTGCGGCAACTAACAGTTCTGCATGATTTGCCATATTACTCGCTTCTACCGCATATACCTTTTTAGCACCAGCTTGTATCGCGAAGAAAGATAATATGCCAGAACCGGCACCTACATCTAAGACAATTTTATCTTTGAAATCAGACAAATTCCCTAAGATTGCACGTTGGTATGTACTAGTTCTAATGTAATCTTGCATCATGTTCTGTTGCTGGGAAAGGTAACCATAGAACTGGAAGTATTGCATGGCAGAAGATTCTTCAGTTCTCTCGTTAAATGCCGATACACCTTTTCCATTTTTTAGTTTTAATATTTGTGAATGAAAATGTCTAAAATCTAAAACAAAAATATTTTTCCCAATAAACCCAATTCATAATGGCTAATTCAATTCACTGAGAACAACCTGCCCACTCACCTGTTTCATTGGCAAATGTTATTAGTAAACTATCTGTATCAAGTGTAAATACATAACTTCTAGACGATACTCTGGAACACTCGGTACTTGGAGTTATTGGAAACTCCAGTAATGAAGTTTTATCTCTATTAGCTGAATCTCCTGAAGCAAAATAAAAAGAAAAGCATGCAAAACATGTCTCTTTAGTTACAAGATACTTCGTCATTTAAGAAATTATACTTTTAAAAACTTATTAAGAATTATTTTTTTTATTATTTAAATCTACATAACATATATAACAAAAAATATTTGAAATCTGCAAAGAATTAAATCGAATAAACATATATAACTTTTCTAACGATAATGAATTAGTTACGAAAATCTAATAAAGTTGATTTATTCAGAAAACATTGTTAAATAAGAAATCATGCTTATACAATAAGAAACCTACACTGTAAATTGAACAAATGGTTCGTATGAAATTTGATGGCTTATGCCTGAGGACCCGTTCTCAATATATGACAGATTAAAAAGGATATTTACAACAAATTTTATTCTCTAGAAGATTATCATCAAATTTAAACAGTAAAATGAAAACGGCTATAAACGCTATACTGGGTATGGTTATGTTGTCTGTTGAGCAGCGACGCTATCATGATTACTAATTGATGATTTATCTGAAATTGATGATTTACCTGGAAGGAACTCGACGCTGAGACCCTGCGGATCGTAGTT
>SHCU01000009.1:22428-34637 GCA_004307685.1 Ceratina australensis
AAAAATAATTTGTAAAGCGTTAAGTCACGCGATAACAAAAGAAATAAAATTAACTATTTAAAGGCGTACAAAGATAATGAAAAATAAAAAAGTTCTGGCAGATACTCGCGAGAATGACGGATATACAAGTTCACTAATGACAATGTACCTACAGTTCTATTTCCAGAGTCTCTGGAAAAAGCAATTCCAATCAGATCCATTGTACAATATTGTTGCGAGTATTGTCTGCTCATATGTCATGTTGTACTTGTCGCTTTCACATGCGCGTTACTGTAAGTACTGAAAATACGAAGAGGACGTACGTATTACAAATATACCTACAATTTGATATATTTCTTTTAACAATATAATCCAAATACTAGGTATATTAATTTGATTTAATAAATATCTATATATATGATATATAAAGGCGGGCAGTAATCCTCAGCCCCTCTACCGGTCAACGGTGGCGAGGCTGAGTGTCGAATATTAATTCCGAGACCCCTGACAATGAAAGGCCTGATATGAAAAGTTGGTGAGTAGCGCCATTGCTGATTCACATCAGACGATGTCTTATATTGTCGCTTCTTCTCTTACTAATATGCCGTTTACGGCAGGTAGAAAATCAAGTTTAAAGTATATCTGAAAATCGTATTCATCCTCGGAGATAAAATGGGTACAGGAAATGAAGCAGTGATCTGTAAGTAAAATTACAAAGAAAAATGCGAATTGCCAAGAAAATTTTCAAGTTCGAGTCTCGGAATTTCAACTAACGACTCGTCCCTCGACGAATTAATATGCAGTGAAATCATTTACTATTTCCCTTGTTATAATCTTTTAAAGAGGTTTCATCTTTATGATCAATCAGCACATGGCAATCGTAATTTTCACTGTATGTTATCCGGGCGATGTTCGAGACTGAATTCGATACATTAGGAAGGTCAGAATAGAACAATCGTCGAAACAGAAATAATTCTGGCAGTTCTATCGTAATGTGCAGTTTACTTTCCTTCATCGTTAAATCTGCGTTTTCTTAAACTAAACGTAAGAAGGTAAAAGACATAAAGGAATGGGGAAATCGAGAGCAATCACTTTGGCAATTTGCAAAAAAACGCAATTAAAAGATTGAGCAGTAGCATGAAGTGGGAGAGAGAGAGAGAGTATGTGTGAGAGTGAGAGAGAAAGAAAAATTATTTATTATTTAGGGGGAACTGTACAGTGCGCCGGTTACCGTTTTCGAAAAATTTCTTCCACCATTGGATTCGTACGTATTGAACTCTCGTTTATCTAAAATTCACATTTAATGGCAATTACGGTGCCGTACCGTAAAACAAAATTAGATAATAATAAACCTATTAGGCTGTAAGTTGTTTCATAGAACCATTGAACATATGAACTTAAGGTGTGTGCTGATTGTAGCTTCATTGCCATCGCATTGTCGTGTCAGGCGGAGAGGTCTTGCCACTCTGTAAGTGAACATTAACAAAATATTTATCTGTAAATTGAATATTGCACTTTTACTTTGTCCGTAAACCGCGGGAAATACGATAAATCATATTATGCGTGTGTAGTATCTACGTGCACATATACATTTCGTACGAACAAATAAATGCATGTAGCAAAGCGTTTATTTATTCGAAAACGTTATACGTGCACGTATAATAACTTTATAAACGCGTACCGAAAGTGTTACTGTTTATAAGATAAAGAAAAAGCATCCTTAGACCGTATCTTTCTGGACAACTAGGGCTTTTAACTTCTCAATCATTGTTGCGTTCGCTAATTTGATTAATTTAGTTTCCTATTTCCGGAACGACCAATTTAGAAACAGTTTGTTCTTATTGTATGAAATCTTTCCTAATGAAAACCAAGTCGGGAGGGTTTATATATACATAAGTATATATTAAATAAAACCAAAGAGGCTTCTCGAAATTCAATGCAATGTTCGGCTAATATCAAATGATTTGTAAATCGCAGCGCATGGACCTGGGAGAATGCCCCCAGATTCACGATTTGGCCCTACGGGCTGACTATGAGGCTGCGCAAAAGAAGAAGGACCATTTTTACGATATCGATGTAAGTATAAAGAGTTATTCAAATATCTTTTAATGAAAAACAATAAATTAACACTTGCATGTATCAGGCTATGGAACATTTACAAAACTTCATCGCGGATTGCGATCGCCGCACGGAACAAGCGAAGCAGAGGCTCGCAGAAACGCAAGAAGAGCTAAGTGCCGAAGTGGCAGCAAAAGCGAATAATGTTCACGTGCTGGCCGAGGAGATTGGCAAAAAATTGGCCAAGGCTGAGCAACTCGGCGAAGAGGGTTTCGTGGAGGAGTCGATGAAACTTATGGGTGAGATCGACGAACTGCGAAAGAAGAAGAATGAGGCCGAGCAAGAATACCGCAACAGTATGCCGGCATCCAGCTACCAACAACAAAAGCTAAGGGTCTGCGAAGTCTGCAGCGCTTATCTCGGCATTCACGATAACGATCGACGATTAGCGGATCACTTCGGCGGCAAACTGCATTTGGGATTCATCAAGATTCGCGAGAAGCTGGCAGAGCTTCAAAAGACTATGGAAGAGAGACGCAAGGAGAAGAGGGAGTCATTGATGGACAGACGTAGGGACAGGGACAGAGATGATCGCGATAATCGACGAGGAGGATTGGGTTACAGGGATAAAGATCGCGACCGCGAACGGGACCGTGAACGCGATAGAGAACGTGACCGTGACCGTGACCGCGAACGTGATCGTGAACGAGATCGAGAACGTGACCGTGAACGAGATCGCGATCGCGACCGTGAAAGGGATCGAGAACGCAGAGACAGGGACAGGAGAAAGTCGCGTTCCCGAAGCCGCAGCCGTGGAAAAAGGTACTTTATTTGATTAGTTGATTACGTATACCAATAGCTTCCCTGATAAGAAGATTATCTACATAGCTTTATATTATATATGTCACTAGAGATGATTATTTATTTTGTTTCAGATCAAAACGTTCACGCAGTAATAGCCGTAGTCGTCGATCCCGTTCACGTCGTAGCGGTTCCAATGACCGAAAGAGATAAAAGTAATATATTCTCATTTACAATTCTGCTCAATCGATTATTTTCTTTTTTTCGTATCAATTTTCACGAGCTTGATCGTGCACACTATCATGTAAAGAACACAGAAGGGGTAACAAAAGACATTGGTTTTCGATCATGCTTTTTTGAAATAGAGATTCGTTGTTTGGATGTGCAAAAGCTAAGGTTTGTACATTTATTGTCAACACCTTATTGAAAACACCAATATATTTCGAAATGTCTTTGTGTAAAACTAGACGTAATTCACCTGTCTATGTAAGAAGCAGGAATGGATCTATTAGATATTATTATACTAATATACTATTATTCTATTTCATCTTGATATACTGATTATACTTTTAAATCTAGTTACTACTATCATGTACATAAAAATAGTTCTGATGTAACTCCATAACATTTGGAGATGTTACATATTTATAACTTGATCACATGATCTTATGTAATTATTATATAATCATAAAAAATGAGGTCTGTTCAAAAATATATACGTTTAAATAATTAATTGTTTGAACGTTATAACCATGCATTATTTTCACAACCTCGTTGTTCCTTTTTTTTATTAAACAATAACTAGTAAAATGTAGACATAAATAATACTTTTCAAGAAGGGACATTTATTTCAAGAGCCATGTACATAATTATTGCAGAGCTATTTGTACATAAAAAAGTTTTCACTTAAATTTATATTCGAGGGAAGAAGACAGAACTTTGTTATACGCATTTGTATTAAGATTATTTACATTTTATTAATTTTTTAATAGTCCTTGCATTTTATAAGAAGTTTATTGAATTTCTACACATACTCACGATCTTATACTTAATGAAGCTCAATCTACATTATCCTGGAAAATCAGCTTTACGTATCCCGGTGTACCCTCGAGTGGCACAGCACAGAATGGACAAATTGCAATGTAACCATTTGTACCATGTGGAATTGCAACTTTCTCCCAATATCTGCAATAGAGAGAGAATATTTAATCTCGTACAGAAATGAACGCGTAATTATTTACAATTGATACGGACTTAACAGTTTTCTCTGTAGCCATATGTCCACAAGGCCTAAATGCATAAGTAGGTGGGCCACAATCAACATAAAATGCAGGCTCTATTCCCATAGACAGTTTAACTACCGAACCAGCTACTAAACACATAGGGCATCTTCTCGTCGCTTTATCTTTTTCCTGGCCCCAATCATGGAGCCCTTGTACATGTCCGCATTTCAAGTAAACGTACGGCTGCTGTTGCGCGGAATCTGCAGCCGCTTTGCGTGGTATAACTAACGTATTTAAGCCAACTGGACATTGCGGTCGCCCTGCATTTATCGCATCGACCAATTCCTCCAAATCGTGCTTCGTCTTCGTAGGATAAAAAGAGTGTGAGCATTATATCACGGATCAAAGATCATAAGCCGGATTACTTTTACTCACTGGTGACTCCGCTAGGGCTTCAGCCGATCTCCATAGTAACGTAGCGCCACAAAGATCAATCAGAGTACCATCTTGTAAAATATTGTTTTCATCTTCTACAACATTCCCTTTCTGTTGAGCGCTTCGGCTTTCTCTTAGCGAAAAAACTCCGCCGCATACGCTGACTTCCCTCCAAAAGCCACACTGCGCTTCGCCACCACAGAACTGGCCTCGCGGATGCATTATTAGGACACCGTTCGTCGTGAGCCCGTCTATCTCACGATTCTCTTGCCATTTTGTTGCCTTCTCCTGAAACGAACCAATCATCTCAACACCTGACGATGGTATTAAATTAATTATTTGATTGTAAAGAAACTCACTCCTAAGAAGATGTTCCTTGAGCTATCAAAGCCTGCAGCGTATATTCTCGCAATTCTAGGATCCGATCGATCTGCTAGAATTCGACAGGCAAACCTGCTAATTGTACTTTGCGCGACGCGTCCCTCATTGGAACCGTCGCTGCCACCTGCACAGGTATCCATAACGACGAAATCGATAGGTGATTCCGAAGAACGCCCGACCTATAACAATAAATTATTAAACTTTATATCAAAATTCCATAATTTATCTTGATAAACGTACTTGGAACATGTCGGTTTCTTCATCTTCAGTATATTCGACGATAACGGCTTGTGTTCGTGAAAGAGTGTAAGAAATCGAATGCTGTTTCGTGTTTAGAATAGCTTGTGAACTATGCGGCGTTTTGACGATGTAATGTTTACTGCGCTTCACGCCGTTTGATACAGGCCTCTTGAACAAAACGAACTTACTCCGCCTTCTTCCTCTGTCCCCGGATGGAAGGAATCCATTGTATCTAGAAAACGATTACGGTCAATTAAATAATCAAACTTATTAGATTTCGACCGGGATGGAGGAAAGAGTTTCTTACCCAAGGATAACTAGCTCTCCATACTTTACTAGCTGTTTTGGCTTTTCATGACGGTAACTGTGAGACCTATGCGGATTAGCATGAGAATGACTGTGATTATGTTTGCTGCGAGGACTGTGAGGTGCACCGACTGTATCTCCTTCTTCCACAAGTAACGGACTTTCACTGCTACCGCCGTCAGATCTAGAAATACATATAATTTAACAATTAGTAGCAAAATTGAGGACCAATCTCAACGTAATTATCAATCATCCGTGGACCAGAAATAATAATTGATGGTTTTTAGCTTCAAGGTGGATGTCAGTAACATAATCATTGTAATTCTGAGGCGCGGCTCGTTAAAGTGATAGAAATAACTGAGTATTTCGTTTCAGAGATTACGGTATATACATGTTTAAAAGATTCAACACACGATTTAAATCGAAAAAATGAAAGGTTTAAAAATGAACTTAAAGGCAGAAAGGTCACCTATTCGTAGATCGTTCAGTTTTTTTCTTGTCCTAGAGTTATGTAATACGTAAACCACTTACTTACCGCGAAGGGCATGGAATACGTTTAGTTACTGGCATCCTCCTTTGAGTAAAATTTTACAGATTACTACTTCCACTGAACTTCAAAAGATACTCATAAGGACAGACAGTCTTAAGTATCTTTGCGAAGTGGAGCATACATGAGCAAGTGCAACATGGGATGCTGTGAATTGGTAATTACAATCTGTAATAAGAAATATTTCGGTGTAATGAGGATCGGTAGATTACGCTAAGTTTTAGCATTCTCCTAGATTTAATCAAACATGTTCACTTCATCGATGTACGCGACGTTACATTTGTTGCAAGAAAGGATTTATCATTTACTGATTCTGTGCATGTTAAAATCAATTTACTTTTTAATAATAAATATTAAACTGTTTCGTAAGTTTTCTCCTAACGCGGATATTTTTAACTTCAGTTTATTAATCACTGATCGTTATCAGTTAAAAATTGATGGTAGAAAGAGCTTACGAAACAACTTAACGTATTGTGACATTATAAAAAAACTGTCTGTTCCTATAAATAACGTAAAGTATTCCTTTTTTCTCATAAAAAATATATTCTTACAAAATAAATGAGTTATTACAAATATTGTCAGCTGTTAACGTAGCATAAAACAAAGGACAGAACAACGTCTTCTGAGAAGGCAAATCAAGGATTATTTAATTAGAATAGTTATTCTCAATCTTATCTTAATGCACTGATCGAACAATTCGTTGCATTTATCTTATCTATGTATTGCAACCATTGATAATATTATGTCAAGTACATATAGTATAAAATTTAAAATCGATGCATGCATAATTTGTTCAAAAATATTTATTTAAATGATACATGCTTCTCATTTAAATAAAATAATATTCGATTACATTGTCTGAGTATCGATAAAACTTAAATCTAATTTTCATTGTTTCACGAAAGTTCCGAACATACGTTACAAGTATTTTTTCACTTAATCGTATGCAATGCAAATCACAAACATAATATTACAATTAACACATCTATGTATAACATCGTACACACACTTGTGCTTTTCTCTTTTTCTGGAAAAAATAACAAGACGCTCTTTGTGAAACATAAAAATATTTATTGTGTATTTATCATTCATCAAACAGACGCTATCAATTATTTATTCAACTTTTTTTTATCATATTGTACCGCGTGGAGCAACGACGAATCGACAACAAACGAAGTAAATTCCAATGAACTTAATACATGTAAAAATATCCTGGAATAAATATTGAACTTCGCTGGAGAAAAGAGTCCCTTACGAAGTATTGTGTTTTGTATAGGAACTCAGATTCTACCCCAAACATAGTAATAACAAGGATTCGAATAAACGTTCGGTTGACCAAAAAGTAAACCGAAAATCACCGAAGGAAATAAAAGGTTAACCGCTAACAGGATCGAATCACAGAAATCGCGAAGTACAAACAACGTTAATTAACCTAGGCATCCAGAAACGATGGACTATTTACCGTATCACCATGCTGAGTTCTGCGTTCGGAAAACGATTTTGCTGCACGTTTGAGATACGCGACAACAGTCACCCGATCGTATACACAAAAACAAACGAACCGTAAAAATTCATTTGTCCACTGTTATGTATGCCTTAATTTAATTTTCCATTTCTAAATTACACTGTTACTATGTTCATGATACTCGGACAGTTTCGCGTTTACGATCCTCTTATTCATGATTACTGCAACCGCACACACTTGGTCTAACTGCGGCCAGCATCAAAAGAAGAAATTTCACTCGATCGAGAAAAATTAGTATCAATCAAACCTCACGGTAAACGCGATACAGCGATGCTTTTTTTACTATTCACCGATAATCGCTGGACGCACCGATTATTTGTGTGCATCTCGCATAAACTACATGCAACTAGGCAATCGCGACCATAAACTTTATGCTACGAACAGAAACTCCTGCTCCGCCGACGGTGTGGCCGCTTGACGCCACTTGTACTCGTGTGGCAAGTTGCCGCTCTGTATTCTCCTCCCTGGTCGTCTTGTGGCGGTAATTGTTAAATCGTCGCGCACTTGTTTTCGGAGTAGCGTCGCTTGCAGTTTGGACTAGAGCCTCGTAGAAACGTTTTTCTATTGGATTAGAGCCTCGTAGAAACATTTTTCTATTGTAAGTTCGTTTAATCGCGCTCAGTATAATATTCCCGTGGAATTTACTCCGGCTACGCAGGGTTAAAGTGTCGTTCAGCCGCGCTGCCTAATAATCAAGCAGTTTGAGCGATCGGACACGATTAGCATCGCAACGTGCGATGCCGCGCCGCGTGTTTCGCGTACGGCGTTAATTCGGGCGGCGTTAATTATCGGATCGACTGTAGTTGTGTGTCGACTAACTGCGTATCGAATAAACTTTGTTAAGTTCGAAGCCAGACGTTGATTTAATTAACGCATAGCGTTTTCCCTGTTTTACCAACGGATCGTGATCGTCGCGTGTTAGCGAGAGCGTTGGACGAACATGCAACTTTACCGACAGCGACCGTACCTGTCGAGAGTGCAAGTTTTATTAGTGACCGCCCCTCACGCTACAACGGAATCGTCAAGAGCGCGCATTAGTAGCTGTTTGGTGAAGCTACATCTGATGCGAATTCAAAGAGTACGATACACGTGCATTAGTGCACAGTAAGTTAACAAATATATTTATGAAAGAATTGAGTTTACAAATAATGCAAAGTATGTGTTATTTATAATACTACATGAAATATTGCACAGTGCTTACAAATGGACACCGTAAACATCTTAATTTGCTTATAAATCTGCATGAGAAGGAATGAATTTCGAAGTCACGGAATCATTCCTCAAATTTTTATTTACATTATATTATGCTCTTTACCTGTTTCATACTGCAATGCTTTGTCAAAAGCAAAAGGGTGAATAAATATATCAATATTTACATCAACGAGTTTTAAATCGTGATACAAAATTTGTTTAAACATGTACATGTAATATTATGTCACATAATGCATAATACATACTGTCCTAAAAATCAAATTACTCTTGCAGTTGTGTTTCGTATATCATGTTCGAGACGTTAACAGATGCTTATGTAAAATATGTAAATACATCGTTCTTTTTTTTCTGTTTGTTTTTGTGTAATAAAATTATTACCAGGAAACACTGTGTTCACGCTCTTAGAGAAACAAACTGATGGAAGACATCCAAGATGTGAGGATCCAGATCTGGCGTGAAAAGTAAAGTCTCTAGCGTCGATGAATATTTTTGAACTTGTTCATGATGCTGTAAATAAGTTTATGTTAAAAGTGAACGAAATAAAAGCAAGATAAAACCTCAATATTTTAATTGAAAAGGCTTACAGTCAGAAATACTTGTTGCAGTCTGCCTATGGTCCATTTATACCAATGAGTATTATAGTCTATACCATCCGTATCGCAGCGTCCTAAGTGCTCTGACAAGATCATGATAAAACGCTAGAAAAACATGTACATAAATTACATCTGCAACATCAGTGATACGATTATTGCTAAAATTATTGTTCCATACCTGAAAGATGATAAGAAACAAATTTTTCTGATCCGCTTGTGCAGTTTCCAGCTTTTCTTCCATTCTTTCTATAACATCTTCCGACGGTTTTTCCCTGTTTCTATCTTTATTATTATCTTCATCCTCCGAAGAAGATCCTGATCTACTTTCTGCTCTTCTCAACTTCTCACGTGCTTCCGCCAATTCTGTACTCAATTTCATCACATGTTTATTCTTCTTTCGTATCGTTAAATGCAGAATTTCCCAGATGTATAATTTAGTAAATTCGGATGCCATCTCTTTGGAGAATATCCAATTCGCAATGGCACTACATTCAATGATTCCAGTCTTCAAGAATTTGTCAGTAAGGACTACCATCATTTGATAATGATTTTTCCACAAAGCATACATATTTCTCAATATGCATATCTGAGCCTCTTCAGTCTCAGCAAGGACTTGAAAAACATAGTGGAACTTCCCTATTGCCGCGAAACTATGACTAAAACTCTTCGAGCCTAAGTTCAATAACGTTTGTACAAACACATCGATTTTTAATGGGTTGAAATTGTTAGTTTCTTCATTCTCCTTGGGGCCAGGTAACGTATTCAATACGTTCAACACTTCTTCTGGTGTACATTTTCTTCTGATGGAAACAACTAATTCGTGAGCTGCTGCCGTTCCTGGAAGAGAACTGGCTCCTTCGGATGTATACTTGTAAATAGGCTCTGGAGGTGCAGGAATTAGTTCAGCATAAGATTCTGGCATCATATCCCGTATTCTCTGGTAGTACGACAATCTTAAAGCTTTCAAAAGTACTTCCCGAATAAATTTTGGGCGCGGATGTTCCGGATCTCGCTGCAAACATGAGTCCCAGTCCTCCCAAGACCAACGGAACTGGAAGTTGCTCAAGTGGTATGCAAACCACCACACGAAACGATCAAAAGCAGCGGCAGCCATGCTGTCTATGCGACGAAACAAGATTTCTGTCGCCTGAGCCAACACTTGCGGCATTGTCGATGGTTGCAGTTTACAAAGCTCAATCAAAATTGATCCATAGCAGATCTCTAAATTCTTTGGTGCCGGTAGCCGAAACAATTCACCGAATATCACTTCGACGATACAATAGTCTAGTGGTATCTTCGCTTTGTATGGAAAGTTCAGTAGTTGAGCTGCACTGTAATTTATTACATGAATGATTTATCGTTAATTGCATACTTACAACAAAATAAAAGACATACATACCAATCTTTCCTCTCAAAAAAGTAATTGTTGATGATCTGCCTGAGATGTTCCTCTATGAGGAAACGTTCAATTGCATGGCTTCCAGGTAACAATGGACCCTCGGCCGGACAATCGGTATAATCGAACATGCGGAAAACTACCGTTGGCAATGGGTAAGAATAAGATTCATGATGCGGTGGTGGCATTATAGTAGGCAGATTGTGTTGCAATGCTTCGCATAAAATTGAGTCAAATGCGAGATATGGTCGTGGAATATGTTTCTCTGCCCAATTGTCTTGTCTAAGCTTTCTTACTTGTGCCCATAAACAATCTAAATATTCTTCTTGAGGATGAGGAGTATCACTTGACCAAACTCTTAAGGCCGGCTGATGCTTTTTACTTCTCTTGTTTAAAAATATTTCTATGGTGACCATTAAATGATCCAACTCTTGTTCCTTCTTCTCATACAATTCTCTTCCAACCCATGGTAATGTCGATAACACAGCATACACGTACCTATAAATGATTGATGTTATAGATAGATGGAATATTTATTTATAGAAATAGGATAATATATCCTTCTTTTATTTACCAATCGCGCCTAACTTGAGGTACACCGTCTTCATTGGCAGCATCTAACATATTGTCAAATAGTTGCATCAACGATCCACAAGATAAAACATAACAGTTTGCTAAATCTGCCAAGAATCTAAGTGAATATCTAGCTACATCCCACTTGCATCCTTTCAATGCATCCTTGAAATTTTTTACCATGTAGTCAACAAATTCTCCACCAAAATTGAAGTTCTTGGCATTCAATAAACCAACAAGAGTGGTATAAATTGTACATTTCTCTGGCATTTTGATTGCACATTCTGTCAAGATTCTAAGTATTTTGCTGCGAAACAATCCCAAATCAGCTTCTAATACTGAAGCTAGGCCTTCAAGATTGCTCTCCAAAGACGATGTAGATTTTTCTCCTACTCTTAGAATGAGAGATTCAAGTCGATCCTCAATCTCCTGATTCTCCGATACTCTTCTACGTTTCTTATACGCCCGTTCTAAAAATTCATACAAGGCATAATTTTTCGAGTATAAAACAATAATCTTTCTCATCGTTCAAGATTTCAAATTTCTCACTGAAGAAAGAAAATCGAAAGCTTACCATATCCATCTTCCTCTTCGTGAACTCTTCTGCGACTCATCTTTCAATCTCTCAATATATTAATCCGTAATATCTTTTAGAATTACTTATTTATCGTCAATATAATTTGTTTAATTGTAATGAAACATCATTGAAGCTCCTAACCCTCTCAATCTTCCACCAAATCGCCACTATGGATCCTATGGATGCGGACAAGCAAGGCTAAGCGAGGCGTTTGTCACAGTTTGCGGCGTTTCTGTTACACCATGAAGAACTGAAATTCTATGACGCGCAACTCGTAACGGTAACGGCATCGCATCCAGAACGCTTATAAAAGCAAATGTAAAGATATCCATAATTGGAAATATTAATTATTAATGTAAAATT